>DWPA01007408.1:0-10349 GCA_018251375.1 Calpodes ethlius | reverse complement strand
CAGTAGACACGCCGCCTTCCCCCCCGCCCCCCGCTCTCCGCCGCCCTGTCAATATGTCAGCGATGGCTTGTTTAACGTCGTGTAAAATAATGTGTTTATTTTGGGCAAAGAATATTTTGGGATACTGTTAAAAACTATGTATGTAAAATAACACTAAATGTTTAAGGTTTGCTCTCCATACTCGTGTATTCGGTTAGGCGTTAACTGCACACGAGCGGTGAATTCTAACAATATACCGCTCGGGTTGATATTCTAAATCGAACGAGGTCCGAATTGTGCCGTAACTAATCGGAAATACCAATTCGGCGAACATATGTCGAAAGGAATACCGGACTGTATTACCGATTGGCTGCAAACAAATATATGTGTTGCATCCCTTTTTTTAATAAAACAAATACTTTAAAACACATTTTCAATTATCCGTTTAAAATTTTGTTTCGAAACCCCAATCATTTCGACGAATTATGACATAACATTAAAACTCTTTTTTCCCTAGCTGGGAATCGAACTAAGGATCTCTTGCACCTAAATCTCCGAATCCTACAGTTTTCTCTTCACGTTATAATATTTAGATTCAAGAAAAAAGAACTTGCACGAACTACTTAAAAATGTACTTGTACGAACTTTAATACGGTAGAATTTCCACGGTAGCGCGGGCCTCTAATAATATTTGAATATAAACTTACTTCGAGTGAACATGTCATTAAACTCGCACACAATGCAGACGCGGTACGTACGAATATGTAAACGTGAGAACAGCCCAGGGTACACGCGTAGATGTGCATGCCATTACCAAGTGACTATATTTTGCTTGACGCGTATACGTAATATAAAGTAATGGAGAATGCATTGACCCACATACGCTCTGCAACTGTTTTACTACGTCTGTGAACCGATGGTTTCAGATGGAGTCTAGCCAAGTATCTCCAATTTAAGTAATAATAAATAAATGCACACATTCACAACGTTTACAAACACGTATGCAATTACGTAGAAGCACACACATAATCGCATTTGAATTTTGAAATTTTACCTACTTAGATTTGCTGATCTCGACTTAGTCCAAAGGTGGACTGCTTGAGAATACTTTAAGCACTAAGTCCGCCTGAAACCACTGAAACTATGGCACAGTAAAGTTTAAATAAATAAGACTAACTATACTAAGACTTTTTCCATTTTAATACATGTTTATAGAGTCATCTAATTAATAAAATAATCAGTGAACAAAAAATTAAGTAATGAGCGTCAATAACCTTAATGTGATATAAGTGAACGTAGAGAAATAAATTAAAATTTATATGCACTTATGAGGCAATAAAAAATCTTATTTACTAACTGGCACACGATTTGACTTTTGGATTATGTGATATTAATTTTTTTCTTGACATAAACAAGTTTCTTTAATTAAAATAATGTCATGTCGATGACTTATAATATTAATAATGACTTAATTTAATAATCATACATAACAGATTTCATATAATTAATATCAGTAAGGATTTTTTATGTCATTTCTAACTTGTAGAAAATCATGAATAAATTATAGTCAAATGTTAAAATATGGTTATATGTTTTTAAAACTAGCCATGACTGGAATTAACGTTCCTTGAAGAAGTATATGCTGTTATATTGAGTGTATCTGTATTTTTTAATATCTCTTATGCGTTCTGGTCATAAAATGTGCGATAAGTAGTTACTTCAGTTCCCATAAAGGTTTATTCGTTTTATGGTGCGCTATCAAAGTAACCGTCATTCACAAATGGAATATGAAGTCATTTTATGTTACCTTAGTACATATTTCTATTACTATAGAAACCTCTAGGACTTGTGCTATAAAAATCCAAGATATTCTTAATTTTGATTGTGCGTTCTGGTATTTATATATTGCTTTATTGATTCGGGTAAAAAATTTGTGTCCATTGCACGTTTTGTTATAGCGAAATGCTATACGTGAAAGTCGATAATAATTCATTTTAATCTCGGTATATCTGACAGTCAAAACTGCACGAAATTTCATACGATAAGATTATTCGAGAGGACTGTCTATTTTTAAAGATTAATGAAATATTTATAAGACGTCTGATAAAACAAATCATATTTTTAGGTTAGGTGAGATTACGTTGATTTTAAGGATTAGGTAAAAAGTAATATGCCAAAAGGAAAAAGGTTTTCACGTTGGTACTATAATTATATTATATTCAATTTTATATTAAACTTGCGGCCAGCCTTGGCTTCATACGAGAGCAATTAAAAAATATATATAACCCGAGTCCTTCAATGACAACGTAGCAATATACTGCTGAATAAGTAGTCTTGAAAATTACCTTCTACTTACAAAATCACAATTTCCCTCTTCATAATGTTAGTATAGATAAAGATGTTATTAAATTATTATTAGTCTACTTTGCAACAATCCGCGATTAATGTATGATATTACATACCTTAAGAAATGTGTGGTACCCCCCACAAAGGAAAACATGCACTGCAATAATTTAAAGTATATACCAACATACATTCCACTACCAACACGTGGTGTTGGAGCGAAACACTAACGTAGATTAATACTAACTTAATAACAATGGATCTGCAAAGTAACGCCTGATACTATAAACTATAGATGTAGATGGACAAGTACTTTTGCGCATACTTTCCATCGCATCGTTAATTTACGAGACAAGCTGCAGAATTTGCGGTGCAACGCCACCGGGCGACGTGCCTCGGGTTTTCTATGATTCGTGCGGCGAGAACTCACTGTGGAATCGAATACAAAACCTACTTCAATGTATACAAATGCGAAGAGCCCTTTCAACAAAAGACTTGATAAGATCGAACGGATACGCTTCTGTTTGCACTTTGTACTGCGACTGTTGATTGTATTGATGCTTTTGCGAGTTTGATTCTGTTGTTTCATTGGCTGGTGAATGAGCAGTCGGTTCTTTTTTTTTAAAATGACAGTTTCTTTTAGCCATAGAGTGCAACTTCACATGCACAGAGTAATTGGTTCAGTTCATTTTAAGTATTAACCATAATTCAAGAACAATATAAATCTACACCAGTTCCACCTCAACCGTCGACGATGCTTTGCGAGAAAAGAAGCATCGAATTTATTTATCCGGCTCAACAACTATTATACCTTACCGGTGTTAACATAGTCCTGTATGATATGCTGGTCCTTAACATACTATCACAGCTAACTTTTGTGCCGGTTTGAGATGCTTGGCAGGCTCTAAAATTTACTATAGTAAGGGTCTGATTTTTTATCTTTTGACTCCATCTCCTTTCATGGATGCTCCCTACTAGTAACTATAACAACCAGAGTCAAGGTGACGATTATAAAATACTATATTTAGCACATTTTTATGACCATTATCAGATAGGCACTATTTTAGTACAATTGCATGAGGACACGAAGATAACTGTGTGTTAAACAAAATAGCTCTTAATAAAAATATCTCGTTAATTTTCTAAAATCGGACAATAAATGCTGTTTAATAAAACAGACGGTTAAATACTAACAATACAATTCATAACTGAACGTATAGATACAATTATGATATCAGCGCACTTCACTATTAGCGTGATTGATGATGACATACAATCCACGGAGCGAACGTGACGCTGACGTGTCATCGACTGGACCTTCGCCATGGCCTTTCTAACTTGTTTAATTGGCGGCCGCCTACCGCACACGTTCTAGTAAAAATAAACATTGATTACTGTACACGTTGGTGGGTGCGCAGACAGACGGACAGTCGCGACACTCGCGACGCGGTGTCTTGTAGGGCTGCCAGACCGGGCAACTCGCGAATAATCGAGTTGTGTGAAGGATCGATTTTTCATTCGAACAATTTCAAACATTCAAGTGGTAAAATGGAACCAATTCTACAGTTACTTAATTTTCTCAATAATAATGCCGTCGGGAATTAAGTAGGTATAAATATTAAGTAACTTGATTACGTTTACGCATAATATGAATAAATTAAGTAAACATTGTATTGTTTGAAATTTAAATTTTAATTATAATCTTCTATTCTTCACGCGTAATATTTGATTCGTTCCAAAATCAAATGAGATTCAAAATCTAGATTGGATCGACTTCAAATTGTTTGTTTGTAACTGTCATCTGTTTTAGGTTATCTTTTTTATCTTTATTATAATTTTGAATACATAAATAAAATGTAGATTTTTCTTTGTCACATATTAAATATACGGAGAAAAAAAATCTTATGCGGGCTCTCTTTTTATCGACTTATCTCTTGTATAATCTTGGGATCTTGCAATCTTTTTCCTTTAGAATGATGGAGTTTGAATTGTGTTAAATAACTCGGATATTTAGCAGCCATGCCGACCATGACTAATGAAACGCCGTGCAGTGTTCTAACAAACATTAAATAGTGCGCTTGTTATGATGCCCCCCAGCAAATCGCGTGCGATGACCCCTGATCCCCGCTCCTTCGCTCGATACTGCATTTGAAGCGGGTAATATAGATATGTAATTTAATTGTGTTTAATATTGTAGGTGATATTTAAAAAAAGAACTCGAATATTAAGCATCGTGCATCGAATCAATAAAGTATCCCAACTTATTATTTCTTCGGTTTTCCACAAAGAAGTTGCTACGTAGCATGAGCATGAATTTTTATTTTATTTCGAGATTCCTATCAAAAACATTTTTCGGTCAAAATCATCAATATCTTATTGTTGCTAATGAATTATTAAAATTCAATACGGACTTTGGAAAACATTAAATATATGGACTTTGGAAAACTTTAAATATAAAACATCTTTTCACACAAAATGTTTCATATTAAGTTAATTAATGGAGTTAGATAATTGTATCGTTTTTTATAACACAAGTTAAGGTGGAATTCTGTAAAACGCAGCAAACGGTTGACGTGAACGACAGAAAGCGAAGTAATTTGACGTGAGTTTACTTTTCAGTGTTAATTTTGTATGAGACTGACTCGAGCATACCATACGTGTCAAAATGAGTGCCACTGCAAGTGTAATCATTTGTCAGAATAGGTCTCATATAAAGTAACACTGCACAGTATCCTGTCTGCCGTCACTTTAAGTGTCATCGCCGTCTGTCGCTGGCTGCTGTCTGTCACTGCCGTCCGTCGTGTTCAGCGGAATGGCACCTTTAGTAAGAAATGCAGTCTTGCAATCTTGTAATTAGTTCCGTCGCGCCTCACATTTGCTTTGTTTGTAATCAGATATTTCTTGCATGTGTGCGTGTGCATGTACAAACACATGATTAGTAATCAGTGACCGCATCGGCTTTTCGATTGTGGATGCGGTAGACGGAATAAATGAATGGAATTCTCTGAAAACTACTAACGAAGCACCATGTGCTTTGACTTCCTGATATGATGTAGGCTTTTTTTACAGTAGTTCTAAGATGTTTTGAATGTAGTAAACATAGCTGATGATTTCAGTGCGAACAATAATGATGGGATGGCCCAGGCGACGAGTTTGGAAACTTTCAACGCTTTCGTTATAGACTCAGTAAGCATGCTGGAGCGACATTCACATGATATCAGAGAACATGATGAGCGTCGTTCGAAAGAAAACAGCACTGAAATTATTTTATTGTCATTAGTTCGTAATACACTGGAGTAATTCCAGAAAATATGTGAAATTAAAAGATCTCAAAATATGCCTCCATATATACAAGTATGTGCAAAAACAGGTCAAGCTAAAAAGCGTCCACAAACTGTTTAGTGGGAGGTAGCAGCCGAGTACGTTAATTCTATTGCGCGTGCAATTTTGAGGTTAAACGTTAGTATTATGAATAGCCGTATAGCGAGGCCGGCTCCGGGGGCTCCGAGTGCCGCCATGAGAACGTTTTGCACGCTGCGAGCCTCGAGCCGCGCTCTTGGCCTCAATGCCACTGCACCTCGGAGAAACGATGTATTGCGATATGTCGATAGGTTTTGCTCATTGTTACTCGTTTCGCCACTTAGCGTCTGAACCAAAGAACGAACTTTTTGTTTCCCTACTTGAGCCTCGTATATGTTGCGAGTGTGGTTTCAGTACTACTAAGTACGTAGCTATAAAAAGAATGAAAACGGGAGGCACGGTCGACGAGAGAGAACTCTTTGAACAGCTTTGCTAACAAAGCTGTGTATTTTACTCTACTCTGCCTAAAATCTGGGCAGAAAATTTTATATTAATTTGTACACATAAAACTGTAAGAAATTACTGATTATATTTACTCTGTACCTAAAATAAAATAATATAATTTTGACTACTTATAGTAAATGTGTAAGTAAAATAATATATGCCATAAACAGGAGCAGAATCATCATTCGCAATTTAGAATTTAGTGTTCAAATAGTTATCAAAGCAGTACAAACGATCAACAAATTTAGTATAGGAGTATAACGAACAATGAGAATAAGCTCCCTCGAGATTGTGACCCGCGCCGCGGTTGAGACCACACAATGAATATTATGCTCGCACAATAGCCCTGCTTCGAAATGATTACTTGCCACTCTTTGATTAAGCTAAATTTATTTTTCCATTGTTACAGAACATGTGAGTTTACACACCAACATGGAGGAAGAATCTGGCACAAACGTCGAAACACCTGAATCGCCCCCCACCGACTGCAAAATAGAAGTCGAAATTAAATGCGATGAAGGATCACAAACCGATTGCCTAGATAGTTCTATACAAGAGAGCAATGACAGTATTTGTACAATTAGTAAAGACGAAAGCGGAGTTATTATAGAGAATTTTGAGAACTGCAAAAATGAAAGTACAAATTTTAAGGACGCGTGCGTCGAGAACGATTCGTGCGAAGTATTAGACGATGCGCGGTCGCTAGGAGACTTGGACAGCTTGCCGGCTGGAGACGAATTGTTACTCGGCGCAGCGGGCAGCGACAGTGGCGTAGAAGGGTGCGGGCGCGCTCTGAGCAGTGGCGGAGGCTCCCGATCTTGTGCTTCTAGTGTAGTATCTTGTGGATCTGGATGCGGATCAGAGAGCTCATCATTGGCCGGTGCACCGCCCCGGCCTCGTCGACGCGTCAACGTTACCGTCTCGGAACCTAAGAGAAGTTCTCCACTCGGATCTTCCACGCCGCGGCCGGTCACTGCCCCGCGTGGACCGAATCTCGCCACACGTGAGCGCGCCCGAAGCAGAGAAAAACCGACCCCACCCGAAAAACCGCGACCGCTCACACCGAAACCCCGGATAAGACCGACCGCCGACCTACCGAACCTCATCCGGGAGAGTCCAGCTCTGCGCGCCAAGCCGACCAAAACGTCGACAGCGAGATGTCGAACCCCAAACTCACCGTGCGAAGAGAAGAAGTGGCCCACTAACGGTCCACGTCTTCCCACAACTCCGGACGCGAGTGCCACCCGTGTCGCGGCCGACAAGTACGGCACATTGCCGCGAAGAAGACGAGATGCGGACCCAGAAAGTTCTCCGAAACACGAGAGTACGCCGCCTTCCTCCAGGAGGCCGACGGTCACTCGGTCTGCATCGTCGAGATCTACGGTTAAAACCAGAGTGCGAATATATGCAGAAAAGACGTCTCAAACTGTATTATTAGGGACTGACATTGAGTCGGCATTGGCTGGAGTAGTGCCCACCATTGAAAGGTAATTTCATTATGTAAATAGCCGTTAGATGACCTGCCTGATCGTAAACGGTCACAATTACCATAGAAATCAGATTTTTTACAAAGTGTATATTGCTGGGGGCTTTTTTATATAACAAATACCACAAATAAAAAAAACTGCGTAGTCGTCAAACTCTTCTGGCTAGGTTTAACTCCTGGAAGTACTTAATGATCGATAGCAATCGCTGACAAATATAATAATAATAATTATAATTTTTATCCTTATTTAATGACGCTAAACTGAATTACATACAAAAATTTAATACTACCAAAGTCTACACTAGTATAGACCTGTGTTGTAGCCATTAGCGCCCCACCCCCGGGGATAATAAGCTTACGGGGACTAACGGTCCCTAATGACGATTGCCACTGTTGTCAGAGAGAAGCCGCTCCTCTGTAATAGTTGTATTTTTACATAATCCAACGGTGAAACCAAAATTAGGGTTAAAATTTCAGCGCGCATGTAATGTATGTTTGTATGTTCATTTGTACTTGCAAAACATTTGCATTATTTATCATAATTCGACAAACGTAGTGTCGTTAGAACCACCTTAATTGTACACTGGTTGCTATGTGACGTCATACTACACTCACCATAACGGCTTTTGGAGAAAAAAATCGAAAATAATAAAAAATAGTAGCTACTGTATCGATTGAAAGGGCTTTATTAACACATTTCTAATTTATATATGATTTAAGAGGGATGTTTTCGTAGTCGGTTTTAGTTTATAATCGTATATCTGTTCGGTCAGTCGCATCGAGGTGTCTCGATGTCACCGCGGCGTGCAGGCCAGCGCGCGGGACGCGGAGATGGCGCGGCTGGCGGCAGCGGCGGCGGCGGCCACGGCGGCCCACGCAACGGCGGCCGAGGAACGCGAGCGGAGACTGCACGCGGAGGCGCAGCTCGCCGCCGAACGCGCCGCCCGACTCGCCGCCTGCGCCGAGCTCGAGCGGAACTCGCAGCGGCTGCTCGAACTCGCCGGTGCTGGTCAGTATCGTAATATAATATACTTTTTACTTACATTGAATAATACGTCATATACTTAGAGTTTCACCATTTTAATCCAGACGGTTCTAGATGGGAGGAAATTATACTCACTCGGCTAGCTATCGACAGCCTTATAAAATTGATCGTGTAATGTTTTAACGTGTTTCGATTACAGCATTAGCCAGCCACAAATATGGTTGTTCCTCATTCTTTTAGTCTTCGATAACGACTCAGACGACGGTATCAACTTACATGTTTTGGTGACCCATCTACATGCCTGTCAAATTTTTCTATATATGTGTGTAGAAAAAAAATATTACCCCTTTCAGTGATGTATTTTAAATTTATAGGCGCTGGTGCAGGCGCGGACGGTTGTCTGCGAGCGTTGGAGGAGCACCTCCGAGCCGCCGGCGAGCTGGCTGCACGTCAGCGCGGCGAGATTGACTCTCTCCGGGAACACTGCGACAAGCTACATGCGGTCAGTGCCTAACTCTTAACCCGACTTTTTTCACTTACTCGTTTGCTATACATAAAAAATAAATAACGTCAATAAAACAAATGAAATTATTTAAATAAAAAAATATACGTTAATTAATAAATATTAGTTAATTAAAGTATATCCTAAGAATAGGAAAATTAATCACTTCAAAACTAAATGATTACAAAATTAAATTATATTTTTACTGCATTACTTAATTGCGTTTGCCATAAAACAAAAGTTTTTAATACATTATTTAGTTCCATTATGTCCCATGTTATCCTAAATTGTGTAGAAAACTAACTTTTTTAAACAACTTATCGCGAAGGACAATTCTATTTTAGTACACTCATGATACTTTGTCATACTTGAACGTGAATCTGTTCGTTTGTCCAGGAGGCGTGTAGTGCGCGAGAGTCGTCGCGCGTGCTGGAGGCGCGGCTGGCGGAGGCGGAGCGCGAGGCGGGCGAGATGCAGGACTTCCTGGCGGCCGAGACCGGCGCGCTGAACGACTCGCTGCGGGACGCCGAGACCGAGCTCGAGCGGCTCAACGCGGACCTCGAGCGCAGGTCCGACATCGTCATCTTTAAATCTGTATCTAGTCAGTCCCGATATCTTTCACGAAAGTAAACACTATTAGATAGATCAGATGTTTTGGGTTAACTTTTAACTCATTGACATTAGACATATGGTTCGATTTCCTTTGCAACTAAAATAATTCTATGATATAACGTTATCGATATTTTTTTCATTCAAAAAACAACTTATATACTAAAGTTTAAAGTGATATTTGTATAAGTTGCAATGCCATACATTTATCTCTCTTGCTACACTAAAATAATTCTATGGAGTCAGGACTAACAATAGGAAATGTTGATCTATATTATACTATTTCCTTGTCTACAAAAGTTAAACAACTCACAACTATTTTTATTACAAACAAAAGTACTGATTAATTGTTTATATGTGCGTGTCACCAACTGTGTGTATGTTAGTGTGTGTCTTGGCAGCTGATGCACGTGTGGTAATTAGTTGTATGTGTGTGCAGGCGCGCGGAGTGCCGTCAGTTGGTCCGCATGTGCGAGCAGCGGCGGCAGGAGGCGCTGGCGGCGGCGGCGCGCGCGCGGGCCGGCGGGGGCGCCGCGCTGGCACTGGACGCGCTCGCCCGCCGGCTGCGCGCGCTCACGGACGCCGTGCGCGCCGCGTACGCACTCCCGCTGCACGCTATGCAACCCACCGTCTACCACAAC
>DWPA01007407.1:0-10349 GCA_018251375.1 Calpodes ethlius | reverse complement strand
TTTTTATTTATGTCGGTAACATCAAAATATATGATTCATATTTCATCGGTAAGTAATTTGCATTATTATAAGTAAATATAATTCCAAAAAAACATGTACTAAAGAGAAACACCGAGCCAATCTCGGTCATCCAGGGGCTCTAAATTAAAGCAATGTATTATTTGAACGTAACAAATATGATAAAATATTTATCATTGTGACTACCAACCTTAATAACACCTTCCTTAGCATCGTGACACTTGGCCACTATTCCGAATAATATAATAGCTATAAACGGTTCTTTGTGAACTGTAGATAATGGATTGCAAAATAATGCATGATAAGTCCTAAATATTGTTCTGAAATGTTACAAAGCCATGTCGTGTTTGATTTCCACCCGCTGATCTATTTTCGGATCGATAATTAAGACTCTTATTTTATACAGGGTGTAAGGAAACTGCTCCCGAATACGAATAGCTGATAGTACTCATGATATACTTGATGATAAGTGTTTTTTTTCTACTATTCACGCTTCATAGTGTTAATACAGCTTAAAGAAACTATAATTTCACAATAAATCATCACTTCATCAACAAATCAAGTGCCGGGTTCGATTCCTTGGTGACGAAAATTATTTAATTATTAAAACATACATACCTATGTTTATGATTCCGTTTTCAGTTTTGTAACTTTTTAAACCCGTTTAGTAATAACTTATTTTAAAAATGTACGATGAAACCGTTTACCGACCAAAGCCCTCCGTGGCCGTAAAAAAAATTTGAAAGATTCAAATAACCTACTCTACTTTAACCTGTAACCATTTTCAGATACACTAAACACATACCCATTAGGTATTATTAAAAACCAAACAAAAATAAATATTATTTTGATTATTAACTAACTCCGTACCTTGCTCCGTACCGTAACATGCTCGCTCAACTGCCACCTGTGCCACCCTGTCGGTGAGGCGTTGAGCATAAAAGATTTTGCATTTGCAGGTGATATAAAAATTTGAAGTGGCAATCACATTAAATTACACACGAATATTCAAAACTCCTCCAATGTTACAGCAAAAAGTAACTAACTTGTTGTAAAGTGAGTTTATAAAAATTACAACACTAGCTTCTTAATTCCATAAGAAGACCAGTCGTTACGGTTCGTCAATCTATGGAATAATTCGAACCGTAAAGACAGCAGCCAGGACGTAATAAGTACTTAGGCATTCGTTTGGTGGCAATTTCGATGTTTTCTTTTTAAATAATTGAAAACAATTCCGTGTTGATTTTCAGATGCGCATGGGCGACGGATAAGTTTTGTTAATTAAATTTTTGTTCGTCGATTTTCGTTCGTCTAAATTTATTTTTGTAAAAAAATGGCAAGTTACTTGTCTAAAACTGACAGAAATCTGTTTTGGATAGAGAAAAAGGTATGCATACATGTCTTGGTTCTATAATACTTCAAACGAAACTTTTTAATTAAAACGTTTGATCAGCCGAAACAAATATGCAACAATCGCGTACAAAGATATTCTACAAAATAAACGACGTCAAATAATGATCGAATGTGACCGTGACACATCAAGGGTGCAAGAGTACATGAAGTCACAGCAGAATTTAATTTTAATTTTAAGTTATTTCAATTATTTTTGAGTACATTTGGATTACCGAAGATTAAATTGGCGTCCGTTTAAAACATGGGAAATCTTAAGCTACGATTGAACAAAAGAAACACCGATTGAAACCCCTTTTATTATATATTTTGTTACATAAACAATTATCATTATCAAGAAAACAGATTTATTCGGTCTTTATACATGACTTCTCCTTTGTAATGCGTTCACTGCGTTTGGATCGATTTAGCCGTTAGAGTAACTTGGGAGTCCTGGCTCAAAAAAAGCGAACGGTTCAAAATGTCTACGACTGGGATATCCATTGGAATTATCCCCGTCGTCGGCGAAAAATTCCCGAAAGCCTCCTGTGGGTTCACGTGGTACACTTGGCACGAAGGCTCGAGGTCTTCTCACAAAAAAAAAATTTTGAGCAAACACCGCTTGCAACAAACACAAGAGAAGAAACTTTATATACATTGTTATTCAATGTCTGTTTTGATTTAGGATCTGATGAGTGCTTGTGCCGGGTGCCTTCGAGGTTTAGCAGCCTCTGTTTCAGCTGTCAAGTAACCAGAACCTTTGCTTTTATATTACGCTTGTCGTTCCAGCCGATTAACTGGATAATCGATGTAAAAGTGTTTCGCTATACACTATCGACAATTATACGCCTCAATAATTCATTTCATACTCGTACTAATAATATTTTATAACTAAATTATTATTTATACTTCCTGATACGGTAGATTTTGATCAGCAATATAAATTTCTTTTCTTTAAATTAATGCGTAAATTAAAACAGGAATAGTTTCTCCCGTGGGACTTAAAGTAGGTGCACTGTAAAGAAAATTAGCCGGACCCATTGAGGTATTATAGTATTTATATTTCATGACATATAATTAGATTCAGGTTCTAATAGAGATGAGTGAGGTGGTGTGCAAAAAAAATCCTCCAACAGGATCACTTCCTTTTCCTAGTCTCGTGTAATGTGTCATTTGGTAGAATTTCCCCTCACGGCCGCTTCGTTCATCTCTGTTTAATTCTAAATTTTAATATACCTTGTTATGGTTTGTTATTTCATTCACACAGCATGTAAACAATGTCTATAAAGTGTCACCAATCCCAAGATTCTAGATGTGCTTCAAAGGTAATTCATGTAGATATTGAAATTACCTGAGATTTTTTTTTTTTTTTCAAATTCGATTTCATTTATTTTAGATACCTAGGATCCATTGGGGGATTGATATGGCTCAACAACTATCATTAACTATTAATTTTGAGACTGGCATCATTTGTAGACTAGAACCAGACAAAGAGACAAAGGAACAGATGGAACATCAAACGGTGCGTGATCAAAGTCATCACCAGACACCAAGGGCATTACCGAAGCCATCACCGACCTAGAAGGAAGCTGGTACCCAATTCAGACGTCTGTTCAATCATGTACCGAAACCAATCAATGTCGTGCTCCATAGTGTAGACCCGTGAATCGTTATCAAAATTTCACTTTTCTGGGTTCACGGTAATGGTCCTATCGATACGAGCGGCAGTATTAACTTAATTCATGAAATTAAATACATATTATTTATAAATATGATTTATTTATAAAACTGCTGGATTATGTGGGGTCATAATAATGTTCCTTACAACGGACTGTACTTGCAGGCCGTGCGGTATTGCTTGCCTAGTCACGAAAGTTTTCGTTCCAAAAATACTTTTATACGTTTCTTCCCATAAGTCCACGGGAGTATCTATGCAGGACTCGCGACGTGCCAAACCTTATTAAAGATTAGAGTAAATTCCTATAGAAATTCTGTGGGACTAAAGATATTATAGAGATTGAAAATCTCTTAATGAGATATGTTAACTTTTTAATTGTGAAAACGCTTTGACCTTGTGATCTTTAGTAATGAAACCTCTACTGTTCGTGATGTACCTTGCTATATAACTAGGTACATCATATCTCAGTTATAGGCAAAGCGCTGGGTTCCTGAATGTGTTTGACTTTCGTACCAACCAGTTTAATCCAGTACACTCAGTCATGGTTTCAGGGATTTTTACCTCCTCAGCCTTTAGCCAGCTACACCCCTCTTAAGATTGATCGAGTAATATATTTTGACGTCCGACCGACGACCGAGCCGCCATTCAAAGAGTCCTAATAGGCAAATATTTGAATAATTTATTTAAATTTCTGTTCTCTAGGTTTGTGTGTTTTCCATAGCAACCACGATACAGAGAATTTTATTGAAGGGCTCTTAGAGTGTGTGATGACAGTAATAGCCTAGTGTTTCAAACGTGGGGGCGTGATTTCGTATCCTGCAGGCACCTCTAATTTTCAAATTAATTATCACTTGCTTTGGTGAAAGAAAACATCGCGAGGAAACCAGCACACCCGAGATTTCTCTATAATGTTTTCAAAGGTGTGTAATTATGAAGTGACCAATTTGCACTTGGCCAGTGTGGTAGACATTGGCCTATGCCCCTCACCTCGTAAGAGGTGACCCGAGCCCAGCATTGTGACAATTAAGGGTTGTAATGATGATGAATGATGACTCTCCAATAATTGTTCAACAGTTAAATACATTTATTTATGTACAGAAGAATACATTTATTTTAATACACATCATTATAATTAATATAACATCGAAGTTTATACAAAATAAAATATTTTTATAAATATATTTATTTATACTTTTTATTGTGTGTACACCATAAGAAAAATATGTATTTAAAACAATAATTGATAAGCACAAAACATGCGGCTTCATTGCTTAAAATTAATTATCAAAATCATCAAAATTAATTAAACCTTAATTAAAATTCTCATGAAACAGGACAGACGTTTAAACTATGTATATCACTGAAAATAAGCGTTTATTTTGAAATCACTGGAATATACCTATCTTCGACCGTTCAACCGCGGTACAGCCGTCCCTGCACCTGGTAGTTCTGCAACCGACAGTATTGTGAGGGTTGGTCGGGCGAGATATGTTGATCAAACGTTTTGAGTCCGTGCACAGTTGAAGCGTGGCTGCGAGTTCCAACCACTCAATACCAGGTTACTGCCGGTTTTATTGGTACATTAATGTTTGTTATTACTCTTTTTTACTGGTTCAACACATTTGTTAGTGTCCGGTAATTTGTTACCATCGATGAAACATTTAGCGTTAATCCAATCGTTTCTATTATTTAGTTGATCATTAAGTTTGGTAGTGCCAGTAATTTTATGAGAAATTATGTTATTTTCGGTTTTCCACGCATACGACGTAGTGTAAGACTTTAAGCGAGGCGAAGGTGTACGCATGCCCATTGCTTGGAAAGTAATCGTTGCTGGATACGTCTCTGTTGAAATACCCATTGTAGATGTTCTTTTGTCGATTATTGTGACTTCCAGAAGGTTTCTGTAGCCGCATACGGGCCGTGCGTAACAATAGACCGCAAATCCTGTGACCATGATAGTTTTCCTTTAAAATTCTTAATGTACTACTTCGGTGAAATTTTTCACACGTCCAACACAGATTACTTAGTCGGTATAGAGGACACTAGACTAAATAAAATGAGCACCATTATTTAGCAAACGCATTCGATAAATAAATGATCTTTATTGCTATATGGTAAATAAGACCTAATGTAAATTTATGCTAGCTATTTTAGATTTGAAAAGCGACAGGAGTATCCATGTTGCTTTGTGATAGTCATAAATAATAGTTTTATAATTATCACATATGGAGAATCTATCAACAGAAAACACACATATAAAACACACGCAAAGCCAACAGTATAATATTAAAAGTCTTAGAATTAATAAAATGCATGCAATTGAATTGAATTACTGCTATTGATGTTATGTTGATGACATGTAATAAAAAAAATGAAAATTTGAGGATAATAATTTGCAACGATTAATTATACATATATCTGAGAGCAAAAGATTTATTGATACTCACCATAAAAAAAAATTCACACCGATTAGATAACATGAACTAAAGAAAGCAATATTTTATAGATACTCTATCAGCTCGTCAATACCTGCCAAGTAAAAAATAAACTGAGAAGAGAAAGGAGTGTCGGTAACAATATTGCATTAGACTGAAAAAACAAATTAAAATATCGTGAGTTTTCATCGCAAACAAAACATAAAAACTGTACACAGTTTTTTATCTAGATTTACTTTATACAGTACAGTTGAACAAGTCCAAAAAAGCCACAAGCCGGGACAATAGTCGCGGGATTCAGTGAAAAATTCATACGTCTTTTATTTTCGTCGGTTGTGTCCATTTTTTTGTATGACCCGCACGCGTTCAATTTTGCACGAAAAACTTTTATAGTACGTGGGAATTTTCGACGCGAAATGAAAATTCAATTTCTCTGATTAAACGCGCGCCATGTTATTTTTCTGTTTCGAGCAATAAATAGGTGTTGTAATCTCTTATTTGTGTTGATAACTCCTGATCGGCTAATATTATATCACTAACTATCTAAACATATCACCTCGCCCAACGTGGGTAAGTCCTTGAATTCATACCGACCTTTCCAGTACGTGTTGGCCCTGGCCTGATAATAAAAGAGCCTGTGGCGTTAGTAGACTCTGTCCGACCTAATTTGATACTAACGGGTCTAAGGAACTCCCGCAAACAAAATAATTAACAATTTATAGAGGGTTTTGAATTCGGCATGCTCTACGCGTCTTTATAAATTCCAAAAAGAACTGTAAATATAAAAATAAAATCTAAATGTGACACAGTAAAATTAAAATTTTCCGTGTTATTAGTGACAGCTCTCTGCACGGATTATTAAAATAAACCTCAAAACAAGCTTATAATTTCATTCATAAACACATCTTACCCATAATCATAACAAAGTGTAGTCAACAAAAACGTCAGACTCAACACAACGGTACAGTCAACAACACGAGCACGACAAAGTCAACAGCCATAAAGTCAACACGGCCGCGCCGCGCCGCGCTCAGGTGAAATGAGATATGGAGCACCCTCATTCCGCTTTTCAGTAAATTATGACGTCTAATTATATATCCATTGTTGAGTTTTGGTGGTGCATTTAATTTTGTTTGTGTTCGCTACGTTTGTTGTGTGGCGCAAGTGGTGAGAACCGCAATACTTAACGTGGAGTTGTACACTTTATACTGGAAATGGTAATTCAATTTTATTTTCTATAAAATTCCTACTGCTTCACTATTGTTAAGGATTCTACAAATAGTAATCTTATATATATATATATATATATTTGGTAACTAAAAACACACAGATTTGCATTAATTTATAGTCATTATAAGAGCCAAATTGCGTTAGCTGGATTTAGTCATGAGTTATCTCTCTTATTTCTATCTATATTATGTGTTCAATTATATTGTAGACAATCTTTTATTTTTAGTGATGTTTTTATAATCTAAGTTTTAAAATACTGTATAAGTCAACAACATACAATATTTTTCTATTTACAATTTATTATAAATGCTATGGACAATTTTTAAACAGAGAAGCCTTGCACGAACATTGCTATAGACGTCATTTCTAATAGTATGGGAACTACATACCTGTTTACCTATTTGTTAATTATTTACTACTTAAACAAGTATTATTTCCTAAACAAAATCACATAAAGCTATAATTATATTCTTACATTCTTAGAAGCCAATTTCTTTGTACTTGTACCAAACAGTAAATGTCATTTAATTTACACGAGAGCATTGAAGTGTGCTGATAATAATTTATCCGTGGCCTACCTGATAATATTGTCGGCTTTTGCGACCGAAATTAATTTAAAATCTTCTCTGTAATTGTCAGGTAATTAAGGACACGCAATTTCAGTAATGAGAACGCTTTAACGATTGTTGTCTTAAAAACCTTTCGTTTACCGGAGTCCAATTAAAATCCGCGATAATTATTTTTATGCGAAAATGTGAACTTAAAATGTGACGAAAATGTCACATTTTTTATTTCACGTTTCGGAATTATACAGAAATTTGTTATTAACTGTGGGGGTTGTCCTTATTTCTTGGAAAACGTTTACAACTAAATTCGTAATTTCGTAAGATTAATCTATAACAGAAGCATTTATCAATATTTTTTTTTGGCTGCTACTAAATAAGGTTAAAAGCTATTTGAAGTGTATCGAAAAACTGCATCTTGAGAGCTTTCGCGGCACGCACAGCGTAGATAGCTCAAGTAACAACGAAAGTTATCTTCAGCACGAAATATAACAGCATTAATAAAATAGCAGGTGTAACACCCGTACGTAATTGCATAAATCGTGCAAAAGTTTTATCATTAAAACACTAAGTCCCGTTGGACGTTGGCTAAATGCCACCAAAACCATAGAACGCATACACATTTCGAATAACTTTCTACATATTTAAATCCAATAACGTCATTAACTAACAATTGCAAGATTTAATCACATAATACTAAATTTCAATAACTTTTTTAATTAACAAAAAGTGTTCCATTCAATAAACTACTTCCTAGCTTCCTCCGGTGTAATAGCAAGAGAGCAAACATCTCCAGGACTTAAATTAGTTAAAACTACGGCACGGAGCGGCCGTCGATGGAAACAATCGTATTTCCTAGCGCACACCTGCGCTCCGGCGATAATAAAACTAATTTAGTAGATTTAGTCCTTTGTAAAGCTACGAAAGAAGCGGAGCAGGCTCATTGTTAAATTTTGAAAAGAGAATTTTATTGATTTGCACTTACAAATTGAAAGCTACGAGGAATGGGTTAAAGATCTGATAGAATGGTACGCGCAGAAGGAGAGAAGAAACAGAAAAGGTAATATGTACGATGACGATTAACTTACAGCAAGTACAAGGAGGAGTGAAGGTAACGACTGAGACCTATAAAGGGGTTTATAGAAGAATAGTGTGTAGGAAATATGTATGAAGGTGTATGATAACGTTTAAGTACGGAACGTACAACAGGGAGAGTGAAGGTAAAGACAGAAACATATGAAAAGATTTATGGAAAGCAGAATAACAAAAACCAAATACGCTCTAATTCTCATATTTCTATGAATTATAAATCATTAACTCTTCTCTTTAGTTTTACGTTGATTAATTATCGGTAAGTTACCAATAAGCTACCAAATTTGAAATTGATTTTTATCAGACTTTCTGTTCTAAATCCTATATATAGAACGAACTTACCATGTGTTTCATTATTTGATGACTGTGTGGCTTTAAAAATATTGTTTTCGAAGATACGTCACATTATTCGTAACATATGTGAGTCTATTTGATTTTGATCCAGTGATCTCATTTTAGAAGTTGGACTTACAAATCTTGATCATCAATTCTACATAAACATTTTCTTGGGAACTTAAGGCAATGAATGTTCATTATATTTGTTTAATTATGAAGATCCTTATTCTGTATAACATTGCATATAATCAACAACCTTTTAACAAATTACTTGAAACTATCTTTTTAAAATAAAACTTCATAAAGCATCGTACAACGAAGTGCCAAGAAAAATATAAAAATGAAAATTTACTTAGAAAATTAACATCGACGCTTTTCTTAACTCTACGTAAATATGAAGAAAACTGACTTACAAAGGAAGGATTAAATTTTCTCAGTGAATAAAAGCTGTTTTAACTGTGAGCGTGATATCATATTTAACTCCAGTTGTTGCTCGAATCCGGAAAGGAGGAGAAAGGTAAAATTACATTTTAACTGTAACAAGTTCTCACGATTTATGGCTGGATAATCCACGTAATCCAACATGGATTGTACGGATTATGATAATGTAAGTATCGTGTGTTACCTGTTTACCTAATAAAAGGGATTCTGACTTTTTTTCCGTACTGTTTATATTAGTTATGTCTGACATAAAGGTAACAGACTGTGCGTCATGTTTATTCTGTCAAGAATATTTTTTATGAATAATTTCAATAAATCTAATACCAAATTAAAAAATCAAAACATTAAATTATAGTTTGCAACGCAAATATCTAGTATGAATTTGTATAAAATAAGATATAATTTGAAATATAAATATTTACTTTTTTTTCATATAAACCTTCAACAGCAAAAACCAATACCAGGCTCCCAAAACACACGGCACAGGACGCAAAATGGAATTCGGGCAAGCGTGACACGCGAATAACAATTAGCCAACCGAAGTGCGGGCGCGCGTACGTTAACTAACCACGCAGTTTTATTTGCTCGCCAGTGTACGGTCCGCTGGGCGGTGCCTACTACCGCAGTCCAAAAGTACACCGTGGAACACGTTTTCATTGATAGTTCGAACTGTAATCATGAATTTAATTTGTTACCTAGGACGGCTTTCTAACATTTTTTTTATAATGATTACAGGAAATAACACAAGCATGCTAGTATGGTAGGAGCAGACTGCTATTTAAAGAAGCAGTAGAGAGGTAATATATATATATTAGATATTGTTTACGTCCACAATTACTCTCCGGCTGAGGACCAGCCTTAAGGCAGCTGGTCTAGAAAGAATTTCGGTCTACCCTACCCTACCAAGCTACCAGCTATTTGACAATATTATATATACACGATATTACATTACGAATTACATTGAACGAAATGCGTTCAATTTACATATATATGCATTTTAAGGTTAAATTTGTAAGATTTGGCTACATCAAATAAGGAATTTATAAGTAATATAGACATGTAGACACGTATAGACATGTACACAATTAAATAACTATTTAATTTGTTAATAGTTTGATTAACCGAGTTAATTGATTTGGTATGTGCATTCGAAATAGTATAAAGCTG
>DWPA01007406.1:0-10350 GCA_018251375.1 Calpodes ethlius | reverse complement strand
TAATTATAATAATCATATTTTCAAGATTATAATATACATATTAATACTGCATATGTATAAAGATAAACAAAAATATATTCAATTATACATATTCAGAATACCTTCATTAAATAATTGCACTGTTGTTTTGTGCGCTTAAAATAATCTTAAGCGGACAAAATTTATAGTTTGATACAAGTATAAATTTAACAATTTCAATTCAAGTAATGTTCTATTATAGTCATAGCCTACTCATATCCTTTTTGCTTCACAACAAAACACAAATAGCTTTTACTTAACTCTATTTATGTAAGCTGACATAAAGTAAATAACAAGTTACTACTCAACCTTATAATTATTTCATTGTATTAGTTTTACTAAAGTTAAATGTACAATTGGGTTGACTTGAGTTAATTTGAAAACTTCAGCGGAAGAGCATTAGTAGGCTTTCCACTAGTTTCATAAAGACATCTTTCATAAAAGAAATGTTTAAAAATAAATAACATGTAACCTGGACTGAATGTAAGGATGGTTATAAAATATGGTGAAAAAATGAGTTATGAGTTTATATCTTTCCTATCTGTCTTCAAAGATCCACTACTGGACCCATCCTAATAGCTTCGTATCAGAATCACGATTCTCAGTAATGAAGCAAGATTGAAGAGAGCTGGACCCTCGCCTTATTTGCGATACTCAGACTAGTTCTGAGCCTTCTAAATTCAGCGGATCCCGCCGTCTTCAGGTCGTCTGTCTAGTTAGTCGATGGTCAATGAGTTATTATTATATACCTAAACAATTTATTGTAAATAGTAGTTTCCGTCGTGAACGTGTAAACTGCGGATTGAACTTGAATGAGAAATTTTTCTAGAGCGTTATATGTCGTGTGAATCTTTTAAGATCAACGAAACATTGGCAGCTCTCCTGAGAGTTTTCCTATTCAAATTCCACAGTAGGTATTTCGTTACCTTATTTGTCAGTCTGTTTAAAAATATATTATAAACATGGCTTATAATTTCATAATGTTATCCATATTTACTGGTATAATCTTTTGATGTTGCAAATACAAGTGTCCAATATTCATCTGTGAGCTGACTATTAAATCTACATTTGTAATATACATATGTTGTGGTTATTTAAATAATTTTCTTTACATATTTTTTCACAGAACATACTTTCCTATCTCAGCTGCTAGTAAAGAGATTATATTGAGGTTCCATGAACCGGTGTAAAGAGAAATCCTTAAAGGATTACACAGAATCAATCTTTATACGATACTCGATGTTTTCAAACACCAACATATGTTGAATTTTTATGACTCAGCCTACGTGGTAGCCATTTGGTACAAATAGAGACGACAGATAAATTCTAATACCTCTAATGTCTATACTTGGATAGTCCCTTTATATTTGAACATGTATGTTTATTAAGATTTCTACATAAGGTGTAGCATATTGCGTAGGATCTGATAAGTTTACTTAGGATTGCGTATTCAGTATTATTTACATCTCTGACTATAGCTTCAAAATTCAAGATATTCATGTAATATTATGTAGTGATATTATATCTGGTTTTGAAAGTGTTACTTAACGCACTGTTTAATAATATCAAAATACAATACAAATATACCAATGTTATTCAAAAATAAACTATCTATTAAAATGTAAGTAAGTAAGTTCAGATGCCTTAACTACCATTTTCATTTAGAACGTTTTACATCGGAGTTCAATTAGCAATGACTTTGTCGAAATTCTTTGAAGAAGATAAAATTTTTCGCCAAACCTGATTAGATGATTTTTGAGTTTTTGATGTATGAAATGATTCATTTATGTAATATAAAATACTCATTATACATATATCACGTAAATCCTACCGTGAATAAATCTTAAATCCTATAAAAGGCAAAAACAGAAAAAATTGCTAATTCACTTCTCAACGCGTTCATAGCAGTAAATATTTATTTCAGTAAAAGCAGTGTATGAAGATCAAGTTCTAAACGGAATAGAGAATACATAAAAGCTTTAAAAGATCAACTTATTTGACGTATAAAAATGTACTTTCTCTCATTTACGGGTACTTAAGCTCCGAGTGCCTTTTGGAATGGAAGGGAAATCTTTCATGAATTATTTTTATATATTCATAATAAAGATAAAACTGAGAATGAAAACGATTCTCAACGTCAGTTAATAGAAACACTCTGGCCGAACGAAGTGTGCAGATCGATTGCCGTCGATGGCGAATATATTTAAACAGATAAGTGTTTGTTCGCGGGATCTCACTTTTTATAAAGTCTAAAGTAAGTGTACTTGGAACTTGGAATTATAGAGATGGAAAATTATAATATTATATCAGTTTACACGAAATCCTGGAAATAAATGCTGGTATTAATTTTAAGTACCTACACTTGAGTACTACCAAGTAAGTAGCTTACATTAAAAGTAAGTTATCGCCAGTAAGGTAGTTCTCTAACATTATAAAAGTTATACGCAACTGAAAATCTCTACATATTGTTTGAAGACTTAGAACATTCGACATCCGAGTTTTCTTCAACACTTTCTAAACTAAATATGAGATCTGTAAGTTTAAGTATGTATATATATATTCACTTTACAACACATAAAAATCCAGTCTATTGTCGAACATAGGCCTACCCTTATTTGCACTACTCAGAGCGACCTTGTCAATCCAGCGGCTGGTCACTGCTCAGTCCTTTTCACCTGTTTGAAGAGAGCCGCCGACATTGTTCAATAACCTATCTTCCCCAACGGTTATTGGTCCTTCTTTAGTTTGGGGCCAGTATATATTCAAATAAAGGTTTTATCTACCTAATGATAGCGCAACTCCTATGTTGGTACTTCTACTAATAAAGATAAAGCAAAACCACTGTTTCATGACGGCAACAAAATGGCGACATGCGTCCAACATTTACATTCCACACGTATCACTAAACTATGATGACGTCAAGTTAAATTCCATTAGAACTTTATCTATCCAGGGACGGAATGTTATTAAAATGACGAAGGTTAAACTTGGCCAGGCTGTTTACATGCCAATTAGGTTGTGGATTTCATTTAGCTAGGCTTATTTGCTATGGGGTATTTGTAAATAATATCATAACAGTTATATACATTTGTTTACTCTCATTACTGGTTAATGCCTATTTAATAGGGGTTTATATCACTGAATATGATATACTGTGATTCTGTATCACAACAGTGTAATCGACTTCCTATCTGATACATCTATATTTTATCAAAGTAATAACTTTAGAATTTTAGATTATAGGGAAAATATTCAATCATATCATGTTAAGATAGATTTATCATTTTATAAATAGCTTAGCGACAAGGTAACGTAACCGATTTACTGCCACTTCAACCTTTATTTGGGTCAAAGGACAAGGCATTATTTGGTAGCAGGATCAAGTGATACCCCGTAGAGCATTGACCTCGGTATTTGTTATACAGTATAAGAGCATTTTTAAGGTTATATCATTTTCTATCCACGTAAATGTAAGACTTGTTCTATTAAAGGAAAATTTAGCAAAAATATTATACACACTCCTTAAATAGATGGTTAACCCTGTTCAGGCTGAAATGTTGATTTATTAACGAACCTTGCAATATAGGCTTTACTAAGAGCAAATGTGTGGAGATATATAATAGCTAGAGACAAGCACAGCGCTCGAAATTAGACCGTATTTCCTAATGGCAAAAGATCACTTCACATTGACAGTGTTAAATATATTATCTCTTTTCAGTTTGACTTTAACCATAAACAAAAGAGTATATGTGCGTATAAGCTATACGTGTGTGTGTCAAATGAATGGTGTAATGTTTTATTTATTGATTTAATGTACTTTATAAGTATTATTATTAAAAAATATTAGCGTTCTGCACTTCTACGTGTAAACTTTAAGTGTGCTAAATATCATACTTCTCCTCCCACGCAATATTTTTTCGCGTCGCGCTGTTTATTTTCGTAACAAGAGGTCCAAAGTTTTGCTTCAGGTATTAATTAATATATAAGAAAACATTATTTTATTGCACCTTACGTATTTCAATGATATGATTATAAATATATACTTTTTAAAATACAATTTAATGTTATCTAATCACAATAAAACTTTTTGGAATTGGTCAAGAAACTACACGACAACAAAGGCTGTTACTTGTATTCTAATTTTAAAAGATTCATGAATATTAGTTAACGTAAGTACTGAAGTCTGTAACATACTATTTTATCGAGCTTACGTATGAACACCGAATGAAGTATGAACACCGGCTCTGCATGCCTAGTGCCAAACTCAAACTCTACTCTGCTACAATTTAAATTAAATAGGGCAAAGATGAGGTACCAAATTTTTTAAAGCCTTATATTATATTATAATAAAAATAATAATTAGAGTAATTCTGAAGTAACTCAGTATATGACATTAGACTCCAATTCTTTTTTTAAAATAATTTATCAAGAAAATATTAAGTCACTGTACGTATTTCAAAAGTCTAAACAATATACTGATTGAAATTGTTATTCTTCGCAAAGTGGTGGTTGTACAAACAAAGTCACAATTAGCTTTGACGACAAAATTCTCACTCGCAATCGTTCTAATCAGTTCATTCGACGTGACGTCATGAATTGACAACCTCGTGCCAATATCGTATTTCACCAAATCCGACTTGTAGCTCTTAACTTGTGTATCTATGTGCTATATTATATAAATCTCACACACCCACCCTCTCTTCGCTTCATGAAAAACATAGTACCTACTCGTATAATACAATCACGTTTCAATGACATAGCATACCACTTATTCCTTTATAAATCATACATTTTTTTATACATTAATTTAGTTTTTGGCTACTTTAATACTTCAATAGCAGTATTTTGATAACTATAACACAATAAAAAATTGCAACTAAAGGCCTCATCAGTAGTGAGTCACTACTGAGTTCAAAGAAGTTTGCTTTTCCTATCGTATTTGACATAATGTGATCCAAATTTAAAATTTTATGCTTCTAGTAAATTTTTATTATACTGAATGACTTTTGTTTTAATAGTATTTAAATATCTCTAACTATTGACTTATACCTTCGTGTTTACATCAGGTATGATTTACATTTAATTGATATGCATACAAATTGTAATATTCTATATACATAAAATAAACTAAATTACCTAAAGTTACGTAAAGTTTGCATATATTTTTTTCTTCTTATACTACACCTGGAGATCGTTTTTCGATGCAGAAAGTCGTGTTTGTACGAGTAATATTATAGACAATCAACTTACAACTACGGAACGCTACTTTGTCAAAGCCCGATATTTACTTAGCCGATTTTTACAGAAATTCAATGCAACTTCTTTGAATTAACTTGTTACCTATATCGGAATAAAACGAAGGTTTACTTAACGTTACTGGCTTTCTTCTTTGTAGTTTCTTAGGACAGTTGCCGTGGTGTAATTAGTTTCAGTACAAAGTAACTTTTTGTATTCAAGTTCAAAGTGGCCGTCCGCCTTGGTTGATTGTGAAATGTTCCTATATAACTATTATTTCACTGTTGAGTTAAAGTTTTTGAGTGAGTAATTTGATCATTTCACTTAAAGAACTCATTGAAGTCACTGAACAATAAACACGAAAATTTAATATTCATAGATAAATACTGTGAGTTTTATTGTGTTCAACTCGAGCTTATTATTGTGATATAATCATCTACCTTAAGAATATCTTAGCCGTATAGTTCAGAAGTTCATTAATATTGCTTAACTAAGACAACTAAGTTCATAACACTGACTGAAGCTTTTTTGTTCATTAAAAACTCGACTGAAGATATTCTTTATTATTTAAAACATATTAAAACTAAGCTGCATACAATAAAAATGTATAAAATTATTATAAACTAGGTTATGTAACGTTTTATTATAGTTAATACTTTAGACTTATTTTTTAGTTTTGACATGAACTTACCCTTTACCTCACATGGTATAGAACCAGCTGACCCTTAGATTTCGTAATACTAGATGAAAACTATTTGTTATTGTGATTTTCAAAGTAAAGTAGTGCAGAATAAATGTTGCAGTACCTACTTACTACGCTAAATATAAAAGTAATAATTGAAAATAAGTACTTAGTATAAATTAGAAATTAAAGGAACTTAAGTGACGTTCTATAATAATATATTATACATGTATATACGCCGTCTTTTTATTATGGGAGTGGCGTGATCGGCTCTAGTAATAAACGCCTCCGTTGACACGTATTGAATATTCTTTCGATGAGTTTTTTTTCATTACTTTCTCTTATATGTTTTCTTGAGATATTTTAAACAAAAACCTCTCAAACATGCTTAAAACGATTTAAAAAATATTTTAGTTAACTATTTCAAATGTGAGACGAACTGCACGAAAAACGATAATGACATATCAGGTAGAGGGTAGTACAAGCAGAGTCGGTCCATTCTTTCAGGGTTATGCACACTGCATTTAATTGATATTAATATAGTACTTTACTAAGTATAATCATATTGGCAATGTGCAAGTTTGTGTAATTTAATTGACTTTTCAAGAAGAAAAATATCACGCCAATCTACGAGGACTTCCAAATGAAAACGTTAAACGAAAAATTTTGTTCATAACTTCGTGTGTATGCAAGAAACTTCTTCATTAAACCTAAGAAATTGCATAGTTAAACTTAAAAGTTATATTTAAAAAAGTACTCACCTTAAGAAAATAGAAATTTAAAAAGTATAAAGTTTATAAAATTAAGTTAGTGACCTACAATTCAGTTTTAACTCAGTCCCAGCCAAGCTCTTGAATATATAACTGCACCGACTTTAGAAAACGGAAAGAAACAGTTGTGTAGAAAATAACATTTCGCCAAATAATAAGATTTGACATTCGATTATGAGATTTGAAATTGAAATAAAATTTCATTTCACTATTTGAGCCTAGCTTAAAAAAAAAGCCGGCAGAAGTGGCATTGGGCTGGCCAAATAGTAAGAAGGGCCGATAACCGTTGAAGAAAGGTCATTGAATGGCGTCCACATCTCGGAAAAAGGATTTTAGGTCGCCTCGTAACCAGATGGACTGACGACTTAAAGAAGATAGCGAACATCCGCAGGATTCAAAAGACTCAGGATCGGTTTGATTGACGCAAAGTAGAGGAGGCCTATAGGCCATATCCAGCAGTGGACCGACAAGGCTAGATAGATAGACAGGTATTTACGAATGTAGTTGGATAATTATAAGAAATACATTTTATTTATACCTACGTCAGGTTCAATAAACTTTAAGATAAGAATTGTTGTAATTTATTAAAAGATTGTCATAGAGCAGAAAAAATATGTAGGTACCAATTCATAATTTCGTATACCTTTGGAAGGTGAAACAAATTACGAGACGTCTAGTATTTATTTGCCTTGTTGTGTAGTGAGCTAGCAGATAATTCGTAAGCCATCTGGCTTTGAGTGTTTCGAGTCACAGGCAGGAAAATTACATCTTTTGTGTTTAGATTGACGTTTTTCGTCAACCCTTATGATACCGTCATTTATCCGTGTATGTACTAGATTTTATAAGAACACGAGTTCGGCCGCTTCTTAGTTAGATGATAACTTTTTACGTATGTAAGATTGGCATAAGAAAATTTAGATGAGTGTGTGAGATTGCGTGAAGCTTAAAAGTGTTACCACACCAGTAGACATTATATTGTAAAATTTTGTTGTATATTAACGCTATGTCGTTTTAAACGTCCCTTAGTTTCTTACGTCATAAAATATTAGATAATAACAATATATTTTAAGTAACTCGTAATTCTATGGTTTACGACATTCGCAAACGTTCATATATCCCGCGTTATATTCACGTGTATATTTTCTGTAGAAACCAATTACAGTGAGTTACGAAATGTTACAGCGCAAAATACCTTTAATTACGAGCAATCGCGTGCAACGGTCGTCGCATGGTAAACATGCTACTTAACTTTAGCATGTACCATCCAGTTGATTTGCTAATTACGTGGTCAACTTTTCCCTTTGGCTTAATCAACTCCGTTAAATCCCGCATTCAGTAATATCTACGTGATCAAAAGTTGAATGTGTGATAGTAACAAGATTTACTTTGCACCTCCGCACGTGATTTATTTAGTGTCGCGTGAAAAACTTATAATATTTTCGTACAAGGTGTGATTAAGTTGACAAGTCGAAAAATATTGCTTAAAGGGCGGTCTTTTTAACTTTGTCTTTTATTTGTTAATGATTAATATGACTTCATACGAAATATTATTAATTTAATTGGAATTGTCATAAAATTTAAGATTAGGATACAAAAAAAAAAAAAAAAATATTAAAGGCGTGAAAATTACGCGTTTTCGATTTGTACAGATTTACTCAAAGTTGTTTTTTACAAACATGTTTAGATTGTGTGATAGCTTAAACTTGTTTGAGGGATTTATTTTCAATCCATATTAGATTACTATGGTGCAATGCCCTTCAGGCCTCCTCAAATATTAGAATAAATTAAGTATTACAGTATATGTTGGGCGGATTGTATCTGTTACCTTTTAGTTGCACGCAAGATCGTTTTAAAAATCAATGTTACCCAAAACAATATTCAATATGAAACGATATGATCACAAATTCACTATAAATCAAGTGTTAAATTTGACACAGTAAATCCAGTGTGGTTATATTTCGTGTGTGGGTTTTACTATAACGGAAATAAATCTCATTTTACCTGACGTCTTGAGGAAAATATTCTCCTTGATATTAATAGGTCGGATTTAGTTATAAATACATAAGTCTACAACATGCTTATACTTTTGCACGTAATGGAAGAAACGTACTGATTTCTTAACGAGAATTAAAACTTTACAAGGAAAATGCTGGTGGCAAGAGTGCACCAACATTTTCCTTACAAAGTTTTTGGTAAAAGTTCACCAACATTTTACTTACAAAGTTTTAATTACCGTCAAGATATAATAGGGTAGTGCGCATACATTTAATGATAATATATGAAAGGTAGGTATTGTTTGTTAATCAACTTTGTACCATATACCATTACCATAACGTGACTTTTATCTTAATATTTACAAATAAATGAACCACCCGAGGTATGTAGCAGCTAAAATAGTTACCACCTCGTAAGCCTCTGTAAAACTGAAGACACGCGTTGTCACATCTTCATACACTTTTTGATACCTATTAAAAGACAAAGTAATCGAACGGTCTTAATCGGTTTCAAAACGCATTCAACTTTGTACAAGCGTTCCTTATTTAGTTTAGGAAAGTAGTAAGGGAGTTTAAAAAGCATTCCCTAAGTCTTTAAAATAGAGGATGAGTTTGTATGAGTATATTATTTCCACGCTAGAAGTCCTGGGCGCGGTGCCAACGTACTTATTCATAATAAATCGGAAAATCTACTTATTATAAGGCTAGAATTATCTCCCCATTGTTCTCTTTGAAGAGCCGACAAAATTAATTGCTATATTATACCGTCAGAAGTTTCTTTTACAGACAATTAAAATTTCAAAAAGTCGGACTCAGAAAATCCTGTAGAAAATCAACCTATTCTTTTAGACCATTCCAACAAGGTCAAACGCGATTGCTTTGTTGTAAATTGCTGAAAAGTTTGAAAGCTTGCTGATTTTAGGTGATGCTGCAATATCAAGTTAGGGTTAACGAAGTATATTAATATTATTGAGATCTCAGAGTAATAAATTTGGAACCGATCAGACCACTTCAAGCTTTTCATATCTTTTCAATAATACGAAACAAGCTTTTGAACAGTTAAACCAATTTTCTTCAATCATAGCTAAGAACACTCTCGATCAAATCATTTCTGTTACAAAAACATAAAATCATTTAATTGAATTTGGAGCTACGATGTCAATGAAACAAATAAAAAAAACGAATTTTATTAAAACTAAATAGAAATATTAAGATAGACTCTACGCCTATAATGTTTTTTGCGTAAAATATGCAGGTCTTATTCTAATTCATTTTGAAGATAATTATTATAAAATTATAAATATAAGAACCAGTTATAACAAATTCAGATGTTATTATTTACTGCCATTGGAAATTCTGCAGAACGTGTTCAAATAGTTATGCATAAATTAATATGTCATTCAAATACATCAAAGTGAACTTTAAACTTTAAGTATAATTTAAAATTTAAGCAATTTAAGTTTCAACTTTTTACCACAAAATAATATAAAAGTTAAACGTTAGAGAACAGATTTTTCGTCCCAAGAAAAATATTCTCTGAAGACTTTTGAGCCGCAATTTAGATCCCTGTACGAAAAAAAATCCTCGATACTAGATTTTCTGGGCTTGAATAAATAACGAAATATTGAAGAAAGTAAAATACCGTGTTCTG
>DWPA01007405.1:0-10351 GCA_018251375.1 Calpodes ethlius | reverse complement strand
ATTCGGAGTTTCAGGGTCTGGATAAATGAAAAAAATATCGAGTTGGTTTTAATTACCTAAGTAAAGTATTCATTACTTCATATCGATTGTGGTACAACACTATTTAAAAATGATAAAGGCCCTAATATAATTATATGCTATTGAAGTATTGTTTCTGTTTTTATGTACACTTGTAAATCTAGTATTAATATTGTTATGTTATCTGTTACGTGTTGACGTCAGAACCGGGAATACCGAGACGTCAGTGTTGTTGTCAATGTCCTTTCTTGGGATTACCAATGTAGGTTACTGATATTTGCTACATGACTTAGCAAGTTTAAAATTTATTTACTTTACTTGTGGTTTAAGTAATTTTTTATAGTTAAAAACACGTGTACAGTACGCACTACAAGTAGCGCCTGCACATGTATTACGAAAAGTGATTTGATTGCATTTTTTGATAATAGAATTGTACCGCGTCTTTTTAATTCAAAGCCGTTAATTTAAATAGCTATCCACTTATGAATGCAACCTCAAAGTTAAGTTCTTATTATTTTTTTGAGTTCTTTATAAGTAATCTTAATAAAGATAATCCTAGCGTGTTCAACATTTAAGGGCTAACAGTCAATTGTAAATAGCTGGTCATTAAAGAGCCATTACAACATGGCGCACATTAGCGTTTACGAATCTTTAATTAAATTATGTTGCACATAACAATTTTAAAATATCGTCTAATGTTACGTACAGCAATATAGTGGAGCACTAGGATTTAAAATAATCTTAAAAATTAAAACTTCAATTCTGAAAATGGCCGTAAAACATATTTTTTTAATGTGTGCCTATGTAGATATATGTGGAACGTATCATATGGAAATCATTGAACAGATTTGGTATCCCTATTTGTATTTAATATTATGAATATGTGGGATCATTTGTATCCTAAATAAAAAATTGTATGTAGCTACTTAATATGTTTAAGAAACGGAAACCCAAATCTTAAATTTTTTTACGAACCTTCTCACAAATAAACAAGCGAATAAAAAGACGTAGGTAACACCGTAATTGGAACTAGTTTAAAACTAATAGTTTTCCGACACTTGATCTACCAGAGAGTGAATAATCTGTTTTACGATTCACTAAAACTTAACTTCTAATTAAAAACATAAGTATTTAAAGAAACCGCGGGAGATATCGCCCTATTAATATTATAGTGCTTATAAAGGAGCTTGCACGATGTACTAATATAAAATGAATTGCATGTAATTAATAATATATTAAACTACGTATAAATTATAATTAAATACAAGAGTTTTAAAGATTCATTACTTTTAATTCCAAATAACTTAGATAGGGATGGTTCATTACTCGTGTGCATGCAATTTAAATCACGTAGATCATAAATAAAAGACTTTTTAATGTACTATTAAAATAAAAATATCAAGGGATAGAAGCCATCTAAGGGATGGCGCCCAACAGCAAAAAGTAGCTGCGAGCGACCTTCTTTAATAGTTCGAGGAAGCCATTTAGATGCGGCAATCTTACGGAGTATGCGGGGCAAGACGGGGGAACAGCGGTACCGAACTGCATAGCCGCTACTACGATATGTTTTTAAGAGGAAAATGTAAGCAGAATTACTAATAATAGTGACACAGTGTGTATACAATTTTGCAGTAATTTTTGTTTACTGTCGAGTTATTGCGGTTCCCATATTTAATAGAAACTACTTGATTTACTTAATGACTGTTGCGGTAAGTCGATAACCTCCTTAAGAATGTTCCTGGAAGCCAATAGGAACTGTTATAAATTAACTCCTATAAATATTTGACCGTTGATTCCACATAGAAAACTTTCATATCAAATCATTAAAGCTTGTTGTATAAACGATAGATACCTGCGTAATTAATGAGCTTGGATATTATTAGATAGTTCTGATACCTAGATAATAGTAGCTTTTTATCTCAGGAATAGATGTAAAAATACAAAGTACACTTTTACACAAAATAGGTGGGTTTGGTAAACTGCTCATACTAGTAGCTAGATATCTAATTAATGAAAAGTAAATAACGACTTGACGCTTACTATTTACTAACAATTCCAAAATATACAAAAACAAAATACAGGTAAATTAGATATTGAACTTTATTAGGAATGTATAAGGACACGTCATGTGTAACATTTCCTGTCAGAAACGAAATAACGTAGTAAGTAATAACTAATTTTAGTTTACACGTACGTCAACAAAACGACGAGTAGGCTGCGCAAGCGCACGTGTGCCGTCGATCAGGACCAAATCGGACAAATGCACTCGCGATGGCGCATAGAATGTTCCGATTCTCGGAATAGGGTTAATTCGGTCCGTGACGTCACCAACCGGTCGCTGCTCCTCTCGGCCGCTTCCTTGTTTCCACACAAGTGGTACCGATCACGTTTAATTAACAGGTAGCTTTCGGATTGTCGCTTCCTGCATTTGAAGGTAACATTAAATACTGTCTAGGATATTTACTAGTCTTTGCTTGAATATGTAGACATTTTAAAACAATATTATTATTAATATGCTGATATCTAAGTGCACAATAAGGTTTTTGAAATAAAGAGACATTGAAATTTATTATTGAAACGGATGATTTGAACTGTAGCTACCTACGCAGGTAAAAATATTTTTTATTAAAATTACCTGCATGCACCGTGAAAGCTTAATCAATAACGTTTACTAATTATTGTTTATTTTTAATAATATCTATTTTATGTTTTATATATCTATATATTAATACGTGTACATGACGTTAAAATATTTGTACAATTTTAGAAGAACTAAGCTGCGTAGGTTTCTTAAATGTTAGGTTTAAAATGCAGAAAGTATTTATTGTATGTATTAAAATATATTTAATAAAGAATTTTATATTTAAATATATCAGTATATAGTTCCTCGTAAATAAAATGCGTTACGGTTGTATTTCGACTATAATGCGGGAATATAATCCATACTACTATTATAAATGCGAAAGTGTATTTCATTGTTTGTCCTTCTTTCACGGTGTAACGGAGCGTCGCTATGTTACGATTTTTGGTTTGGAGATAGTTGGGAGGACGATGAGTACGATAGGCTACTTCTTACTGCAGAAGAACATCTAATTTTTGTGGAAAGATCCATTGTGATGTATATTTCAGACAAATTAAAGGTAGTGTTTAACAACAAAGCCTTGCCTAGCCGTTGATAGCAAGAAATTGACAACCTTTTTATGGCTCTTTTCACACACGCTGGCAACATCTAGTAATAATTATGTATCAAAGTATCTTAATCAATAACATGAGAATTGAAATAGTTAAATTTTCGCAAAGCGCGGCAGATGCAGGGATAATAAAGTGACCCAGTGGGTTGTCCAAAATTGGGGTTTCTTATATCACATAAAAAAGTAGCTATCATATATCCTTTTCACAAAAAGCATTTTAATAAAATTACGCTTTTTATGTCAATGTATTGTCTTTCTTCATTATTCTATCAATCCGTGCTATTATTATTACTCTTCAATTATAAATTCAACAATAGTTATACAAGTACTATACTTGTATAACTATTGTACTATGTACAACACAAAAATACATAATTTATACAAATCAGCGTCGGTTAACAGATTACCTCTACAAATTTAGACAGTGTTCCCAAAATATGATTAAAAAAAATCCCTTACTCCAAATATTGATTGAAAAAGTTAAAAGCCTCGTGGGGCCCTGATTGGAAACACATGACGACGCCGAATGACGAAATAAATTAAAAAACAATCACCACGTCATTTGAGTAAACAGAAAAAATGTAGGAACGTCGCCGCGTCGCGTCGCCGCATCGCCGGGTCGCTAAGACATTTGCTCCCGTAAGCCTAACCCGGTATTCCCTAAAGCCATATAAAGTATACATCGTAGTAGGAACAGTTTTTGTTAACAACCTGTTGGAGATCGTAACGTTAACTGGCACGTTTTGTGTCAAGGACTGGGTGAGTCGTTATCGGCGTGGGAAAGCTCAGTAAGGTCAGGTGGCACATGTGCTTCTCTCCTGTTTAGGGCGTTTAAAAATAATATTTAAATATAAACTTAGGTGCCGCGCAGACGCGAGTCTTCGCGGGGGATATTGTACCGATACCTATCCCTGACTCTGCTGGTGGTCCGTAAACAATTACAAATGATTATTCATCTCAGCAATATGAGTATCGCAGTGGAAACAACCTCGTAGTTGCGGGTTTAACTTAATCACCGCTCATAAAAGTCTTTAACACTTACCTAACAATTTTAACATCATTAAGAATGCCCGTTGCATTTAACGATATAAATATAGCCGATGTCTTGGAAACGGCCCTTAAATCTCCTACATTCCTAATATACCGTTAAATTAACCAGGTAATATGGATATGTTTGTATGTTGTTGTAAAATATTAAATTGAATGTTAAGATATAATCACATTTTAAAGTTCCGTAACATCCCATTGGGTTATCACGTACTTATTATTATTTGATGTTATATAAATTATAGAATAAGAAGTGTATAATTGTCTCAGGATTTTATGAAATAATGGTTAATATTATTCAATAACTTATTATTAGATGGCCTACTTAAATTATAATTGAGGATAGTCTTGTGGATAATTTATTGATGTAATTTTCCGGTTAGAGAGGTTTGATGAATCTTATAATTTTATAAGAGAGAAATTAATTCAATATGCCTTAATTAAACACCAAAGTTTATTTTAGTGCGACGAAAATAGAATTCGTTGTTGTACGATGTGTACGGATCACATACAACACACAAATATATTATAATACTCTTTATTGTTACATGTATAGACTATTTATAGATAGACAGACACGCGAAAGATCCTATGTTGGTTTTATGTATATAGACTTTCTCCTAAAATTGGAAGAAATAAATCCAAACATTTCTATTTTGCTTACAAATTGAAGACACGAGTTTTCTTAAATAATTTATTTTATTAATAAACGTACGTATTTATTTCATTAATTCATCAGGTTATATTGTGAAATAATATGTAGATCGGCTCAGTCCATCGCAGTTAATCCCGCAACACTGCCAAAATGAATCTCAAGTCACCGGGCATACTTCCTTAGGTAAACATTCATTGAGAACCTTTAGCGCGTTTTCACATGAATTGCTGAGAAAAATGCTTTTTTTGCAATATAAATCTCGAAGTGAGGCACCGCCCAGTACTGGCTCCCGTTTGTCACTTGAACCCGTGGGATAGGTACGATAATGGGCAGGAATTTCGCAACGTGGGTGTCCTGCGCGCGTACGCATTATGCGGTGTTTTGTATACCTTCTCCGATTCAAGCAGTTATCATGCGTGAATAGACAGTAAATGTTTGCCTTGTGAATGACCACGTAGTTATCGTAGCCAGTGACGTGAGCATTAGCGTCGCATTATTGACGTTATTAGCAACGCGTGTTATGATTTATATGTTTGTTCGATAAATTAATCATAGGCTTCATAGGAACTAAGAAATACTTTAACATCGCTGGTTGAAATTTTCAGCATTTCGATAAAAATAAGAGCATGATAACCCTGAAGTGATGGTGAACCATCTTAATAAAAGATTTTTAGCTTTTTAACATATTAATTGTCCATAAAAACTTTGACTCTGACTATAAACACGTTCGATTTTCGAAAATAAAAAAAAATAATTCAAAAGCTACCCTCGGCTTAACAAGCGAGACTAACGTCATTAAGAGTTGCAACATGAACTGAAATATTTTATTCTAAGTATGGATTTATAAACAATTTATGAAAGTAAAACTACGTCAGCGCTTCAATAAGTCCCGGGTAGAAGAGGCAAGAGATACAGAGGGCTCTAGTTTTTCCTACTTACAATTACAGACAGCACTTAGAGTAGTACTAAGGAACTAACTTAACATGGAAGTCACGTCCAAGCACTTCTGTCTTTAATATAATCATCTTGTTTATAACAGCAATACTATATTTAGGTATAATGCAATTCAGGATGTAACTTTGTCATGTTCTATATACATTTATCAGAACATTAACAGTTAACAGTTAACACGTCATGATACTGCGTTCACCTATTCAATTTGTTGTGACACAACCGTCGCGAGATGCGATCACTTGCTAACGGTCCGGTGGAACAGCGCTGAGTTGGTGACAGCCATGCGGAATTTAGCTCATGTCACGCCACACACTGACAAACAATCTTGTAAGCAGTTCCTACTTAATAATGTATTAATATGTATGTTACAAACGCATATAGTACACATAAGGTCTGTAGTTTTATGTAATATATATATTTAACAGTGTATTTTTCCGTTTGAAAGCTATTTAGATGAGTACCTTCCTCCAATAGAGTGCAGAGAATAACACTTTTACCTTTTTATTTTATTAGTTAAAAAAGTGTCTAAATGCAGATGGCCCTCCATGAATGTAATTATGACGGCGCTCATATATGCAGAGTTTCTTTTGTGAACATTAACACTGTTTACTAAGCACACAAGTCGTCTGATGAACTGAATGTTCCCCCACATATGATTCTAGGTCCTGTGACCAAATATCTACAAACTTTTTACCTGGTACTTCCACACTACCATTCATAAATGATAAAAGAAGCACTGTTCATTTCAGTAACCCTATCTATCCTGAAAGGCTAGTAACCAACTGTACGATTGCTCACCATTGTCTTATTTGTTACTAAAGTGCACTATCTACAAGAGGGTAGGAGAACTTACCCTTAAGGATGAATAATCCTATTCATCATATGACTGACTGTAGTAGGTATCATTTAACAATTTTATTGGATTTCAGTAACCATGCTGGTGTAAGAACGACTTTATAGGCCAATGAATTGCATTTTGTCTATTATAATAGGTATTAAAAGTATTAAAACATACATTTATATTGTTTTATTTCTTGTATACAGTTACAGCGAAAAGAGGTTTATTTCAACCGGGGATCCCATGATACCTCTTTCTTTTTTGGTTGTAAAATAGCGATTTCTAGATTGTTTGGACTCGACTTCAAATCGGATGGAAGATCCTCACTTTGTGTAAGTATCTATTGTTTGGCCTTACAACGCCAAGCATACAGAATATCTGTATTCATACAGAAGCTCAAAATTTTTGTTAAAGCGGAGTAAACAATAAAAGCTAATAGAACATTACTTAGATCATAATAAAATCCTATTCAGTTATGTAACAAATGTCAGAAGACAGGAAAATCCAGTGCGTGACTCGATATCCTTTAAGGAAAATAAATAAAAAAATGTCTATACCTTCACTAGTTCATCCTTGATAAATCAGAGTAGTAATTGATAATAATAATTAGCACTTTGTTTCCATTGACAATTTCATTACAGTCCACTGATTGACTTGTACCACTGACAGCAGGTTGGCGAACATATGTATCTTCAAGACTGTTAAGAATAACTCTTAGTTATACCGGTTCTCTCATTATGGGTTTTTGCACCTTGTTTAGGTTGCAGATAATTAATTTCTAATATGTTTATATCTTTAATAATGAAATTAAGTACTTATTAAATGTAAAATTTTACTCCCAGTCAATACATCACAACCATAAGTGCCTCTGCTGAGAATGGGTCTCTTCTCACAATGTGAGGGGTACAGGTCATAGTCCACCACGCTGGTTAGAGCGGATTGGCAGACTTCACACATCTTTGAGAACATTATGGAGTATTTTCAGCTGTGCAGGTTGTCACGACGTTTCCCTTCACTGAAACACGTGACAATTAACTTGTAATACGCACATAACTTTTTGAAAATTAGAGGTGCGTGCAGGATTCGACCTCTCGTCGCCGCGTTCGGGAAACCATCGTTCGAACCATGAGGTCATCACTGTCTATTAGAGTATAGTTGATACCATAGTATAAGTATATATCATAATATTTTCAAAGGTCTTCTGCAAATTCGCATTTTGATTTTGTAGTGGGCTGGATATGACACATTATCATATAGAGAAAAATATAGTATGAACGCGTCTTATGCTTATTTAAAATACCAATATAGAGTTACAAGTAAATTTTACGTTAATTATACTGACGAGAAATATTTAGGTAATACTAGAATTCCCTTTCCTCAGAATATTACCTTTGTGAGGTACATCGAACTAAGCGATATTCAATACCATTTTGAAATTTTTGGACTCTTCACTCGCATTGATTTGATATAATCTATCGACAAGAAATGGGTTTGGTGGGTATTGAAAATGTATCTAAATCATCGCTAAATCTAAATGATCTTTGTAGTATTTGTATATTTTATTGACACGTGAAGTTACAATCATAACAGTTCCCGGCATATAGAGTAGTGAAATTAATTATTCAAATTTAAATCTTAACATAATAGTTATCTACTTGCGCCCTTATAATAATTCATTAATCACATGTTCTTAAATAAATACTTCTAACAATTTATCAATAACATGCGGAAGTGTCGAAAGTCTATCATAGTTCCGTAGGTCAAGAACGACCGCAACTTATCCTTCATGACAGAATGTGGAGTTTACGGAAACCCTTTTGATGGGCCTACAAATTATATCATACTACCTACTGGGCGCAGTATTTAAATGAGCATTGAATTAATTATAGATATCAAGAACATTGAGTAAGGTGAACAACAACGTTGTGTTGGCGTTAATATATTTATTTTCAGAATACGGATCTATATTTTGTGTTTGTAAAACTAGTTTACTAAATTTACTTCAAAATAATGTGTATAAAATTTGAATAAGCTATTTCTTAATCCCCAAAGCAACTTCCAAACGGTCCTCCTTTATATTAAAAAGCTATATCGTGATTTTAACTCATTAAATTATTTACGAAGACCTACTTTATATAAAAAAATGAATTAAAATTTTATTGGCATCCTACCTGAATAAAATCTAATTGTAATCACATAATAGTAGGGACCAGTAAATGACTAGTTATTAAGTAATATAGCAATCTGTGCTGTACTAGTCCTATTCCAGATTGTATTGTATATTTTCCCTTAAGAGCATGGTGGCGATATTAGTAATCTAAAGTTTGAGTGTTATTCACTATCCTCTAGACCCTTGTAAGTTATTTGGTGACCAATCGTATCAAAACATACCATAGGATTGCTAGAAATTTTCCTTCGGATTCTACCACGGTTACGGATTAATTCTACATTGTAACAAGGTTAAAAGGGTTTCAGTTAAGTAATCTAACGGTGGAATAAAAGTACAACGGCCTTGGCTGTAAAGTAAAACATAATCAGTGGATAACGCGCCTCACCTCGAGCTATAATAACAGCTTTAACACGTCCAATGCCGCAGATTGAGAATGTTGTGTGACGTTGTTTAAGGATAGCTTTTTAAAAATATCTTTACACCTTATGGGGTTGGCTTTGAATGCCTACTTACCACAATCCCATGCCCGCATATAATTCGTCATGTTCTGACTGAAGACTTGAGTGCCAGTTCTGTCTTCTTTTGGCCGACAAAGCATCGGTTATGCCTTCAATGATGTCGAGGTGCAGGGGAAGGCGGTAGATACAGGTGGATCGTCATACGATAAAATAAAAGCATCTTGCCATCCAGCGCCACCTTTCAGATTTTCAATGCCTACTAAGAAACGCTTAGGCTGGGATTCCAACGGAGATGTACGAGATAGCAAGGCAGTACGTGAGGAAAAAGTTAAAATTTTAATATTTTATAGATTTAAGTGTAAGTGAGTTTAATTTTTACCCAATCATAGGTAAAGTTTTCTTTTATTACGTCATTATACTATTCAAGATTTCTTCGCCATCAATCATTAGTAATTGTAACATATAGTTACTTAACAAAGTAAAACAAAACAGAGGTATTTCACACACAGATGTCAGTACCTATTCCATTTTCTCCACGAGGCTCTTATTCGCACTAATCGCCGCGAGTTTCCACACGTGCACAATACTTTCATTGTCAATGAACTTGGAAAGCATGATGCTCTGTCATTGTCATTAGATGGCTGAGAATGCACTCTCGCTACGTAACATGCGCTTCAATAGCACTCACACGCGAGTCGCGATTGCTGTAATAGAAGCTGTTCATTTTTTGTATTCGAACGTTATCACTTTCGTCAGGCGATGCATCTCTCAATAACTCGTTAGTTAAATCATTTCTTAGCCGAGCGAGATGAACACAGGTTAAGTCGGACGTACTGTCATTTTAACTTCGTATAGAATTTTAACAGGAGGCAGTAACGTGTTAATGTTATGAATGAGAATGTTTGTTATGATACAATACAATACATAAAGAAAAGTAAAGAAAATTTTACATCTACATAAAGAAAAGTAAAGAAAAGCACAGTGCGGCGATTAAGGTGGCCTTATCGTTAGGGGATAACT
>DWPA01007404.1:0-10351 GCA_018251375.1 Calpodes ethlius | reverse complement strand
CGTCTGTTTTTCGAACCAATATCCCGGGTCGCGAACATATATTAGTATCTAGTATTTCGTACAATATAAAAACACAGGTATATTATATCAGATACTATCGTGGAAATAAAGGCCACCTCTTTACCGGATTAACTGTAAGTCGAACTTATCAAACAATTACATCAATAGACAAACACTTAATTATTATCAATACTACACTAATTATAGAAATCACAGCCCATGTTGAAATCAAAATTATTTATAAAGATTAATAATATACAGTCATGAACGTAAAGGTGGGCGTAAAGTATATAATTATGTGATTCTCCCGGAAAAGAACTCATGAGTCGTGACTCGTGACCCTTCCGGGTCACAAGGTGATCAAACATTGGTTTAAAGTTTAGATACCATGAACTTAATATTGTTACAATGGTATTTACCACATTGTAAAGATACATTGCATTTGCGATGTCATCACTTACCATCGCTTGACCCGTCGATTCGTTAGCTTGCTTAAGGTTGATAATCCATCAGAGATGTACATATTAGCGAGGTGGCGTGCGTAGTAATCCACCAATAACATTACTTGATGATTTTATCTAGCTTCGCGTAATGACGTATCTGTATCGTATCTAACACATGTCTGGTAGAATCTCACCGTAATACCTTCAGGTAAAACAGTGACGGTGGTGGTACCGAGGCGACACATCCAACACAATGTCTTATCTGTGCCATTATTCAAAACGTTATCGCACCACACACATCCGGGATTCAAATAAGCGCGTCAATCCGGTTCACTGATTTCGGAGACAGCCGGTTGAGCGCGATTTATCGGTATTCCGGTTCGAAAATAGACATCCCTAGAGATATTTTCAGCCTTTCAGTGCCAGCTTTTAAATATTTAATTGGAATAACAGGTGATATTTGCATATTGTGTTAAATTTATACAACATATAACCTTTCTGTGTGTCTGTAGATTATTTTTGTCACCATCAAGCGTCACGTTAGTTATCTACGTAACGTTTATATAATTCGTATTGTTATATGCTAAGCAATCAGGCCCGCATATCCCATGTTCAAATGTGCGAAACCATCCGGTCCAATGAATCCGGATCAGGACGCGCGCCGTCCATTCAATATATTAAATAATATGTAAATACGTGATATATCGATGATCCATTTAACAGACAGGCACAACACTATCAGTTTAGATTCGTTATGATTTTTTTGTGTCTTACTGTACTTTATTGAAATTCATTGCTAAATTGTCGATCATATTGTGGCGTTTATTATAAATCTTAATATATCAAGTGATGCTGTATTTATTAATAATATTTGTTTTGTTTATATATATTTAATTAGTGCATGCTAGAATAAAAACAGTGTTAAAATAATAGTGACTAATTTAAACCAATTTTATTTATATTTATTATAGCATTTATTTAATTTAGAAAAGGTATAAAATTTAAAGTGATTTTAATTTAGGTTCGAAGTATTTTCTTTAAACTAAAACAAGCACACAGTCATAATTGTAAAGGTGGGCGGAGTCAGGGTGCATTCACTACTGTGGGCTCTAGGTTTCAGGTTTTCTAACTAGATTCTAAATCACACATGCCCTAATACCATGGTCTCTCGAACCGATTAAACAGAAATACTAATAAAATAATATTAGAATGATCAAAAAATAGCAAACATTACTTGTTATGACATATTTCATTCGGATAAAATATTTTTTTTATATATTATTAATTTTTCTTAACACATAAGTTATTATTTATTTAACTGAAAACTTTAAAATAGGTTTTTTTTTTAGTTTATTCCACTTCAGAAAATTTTCTGAATATGAAAAATCATTTTTTTTTACTTTATATTACACCCACAAGTTCGAGAGCACAAACCATGGTAGAAAAAAAACATTAACGACAGACAGACAGACAGACAGACACGTGACGAAGGAAACATCTGTAGTTAAAACACACATTCTCTACTAAAACCACACAAAATCGATTCTGGGATATACTTTATATCGTTGAATCGGTGATATGATTTCATATCGAAACACAATGCTAGCACACTTACAATACAAAATATAGTCTCTTACCAGGATCGTCTAATGATATCCATATTGTTATTGAAAAACAGAAAATACATAAATTATTAGTAATTTTAGCTCATCGCAGACGGTTACGGATATACTATACATTAAAAAAAAAAAAAAAAAACTACTCAAATTATGTGTGTGTGTGTGTTGTTGTGTGTTTACACAAACACCGTGTCTTTACAGACTAACAGTATTGTTGTACACAGAATAAATTAGCTAAAAGTTTAATATATACTTCCTACCTGACACTACCAACCTCAAACTATAATATTCATAACTATACATCTAACTAAAAAAAAGTAAAAATTGAACTATTCTATTTTATTTAGTAAAGTACAAATAATACAACTGGAGAAATGTTACTAAAATACGAATTTGTAATCACTATATAAATATTACAAATTGTTATATCAAATGAATATATATATATATATATATATATATACCTGCCCATTTGTATAATTACACTTCTTTCAAGTAAAAGTTTTTTCTTAAGTATAAGTAATGACTTAAGCAACTACTTCGCAAGGTATTCTATATTTGACTATTCTTTGTTCAATTTTGCGTCAGTAATGAATTCAACTCAAGTAATTACTCTAACTTGATTATAGGTACAAGTTTTTGTGTTATAGGTTTTTTATAAGTGACGAACCACATTATCCTCTTTGCGATGTCAATAATAACATCATTTTAATACGGCATAACAACTATCCATTGAGATACCATTAAAAAAATTATCATAAATACAGGTACGTTCATTAATTACTTATCGCTTTTTAACGACTCTCAATTACTAAAACAAGTGTTTTAATTAGGGTTGCTAATGCTTGTTTTTATGGAACTATTATTGTTCTTAATAAACATTTTGTGTATTATGAATTCTCACATTTTACTGCAAAAAAATTCAGTAACATTAGATAATGGCCGTTTCTTTATTGCACGACACGACAACGTGAGTATTATTAATTCAAAATAATATAAAACATTACTTAAATATATAAAATTTACTGGTGTGACACCAGCTTCAAGCTTCACGTCACTCGCACGCACACATGCAAGTCTCCGTGTGTACACAATACATATACAAGATGTCGTCGCCGCGTCGTCCAATTGAATGTAACCAGTTTCCCTCACGAAAATTCTAATAGGCGTGAAGTTTTCCAATTACTATGCGCATTGGAAAGTAATAGGTACTTACTTCAAATTTAAATGTTTTTATTTTATGGCGCGGAACGTCAAATATTTCGACTACGCGACCGTTTTGGAAAGTTGACTCATTAAACAGAAGGAACAGCGAAGAAGCTGTCAAACCTAATTATCAGTTTTATAAATGTTACTGGTGGGTAATTAGTTAGAATGTGACCACAATCATCGTAAGACGAGAACTAAGCCCAGCGGTGGGATAGTGTATATATTATCTATGAATTAATAGCTTTAGGTATAAATTAATCCACTGACAACTACGTTAGACACCCGAGTACTGACCGTAGACGTATCTGCGGCAAAAGCAACTTTATTTTATCGGTTTCAACAAACAGAAACTATTTGAATATTCAAATACGAGTTGTTGTTTCATGCAGTACGGTCTGATACAGCAACTTTTTAGTTCAAAATAGTAAATGAGCATTTACTCGAATACAAATTACTATCCGTAATATATTACTTGTTGAGATTATATACTATACGAACCTGAGCAACATGCTCAAACGTAAACCTGTAGCAAAATGCTTAAAAACAAATGTACGTAACATTTGTCGATATTGTAAGATGCATATTTTTGACGCTTATATCTTGTTTCATGTGTCACGTCATTCACGTCCTTTGGTTACCACAGAGCAAATCCTCGTGGTAGTCTATGGCCTTCGATGTCTAAACAAAAGCCGTCATTTATTTATTTATACTTTATTATACCATTGTAGTGGTAAAAGGCGGACTTAATGCTAAAAGCATTCTGTAACAGTCAACCTGTGGACTGAGCGACATGTGGCTAAGGACATCAGCGAGTCATTCGTGGCGTTATAAATTACAATATATATATATAACGATATAATTATATACAATATGGGTAGTGTGATGATTCTGCAACATCTTACATTAAATGCGCTTCCCAGATGTTTTATGATAACTGGGAACACATCTCTCGCTACCCCCTCTCCATTGACCTGTCTAACCATCTCTCTTATTGAATGAATAAACTTATAGGGAATATGAGTTTGGTCTTCTCTGTGAGAGGATACCCGAACCCAATATTGAGATACTTCTGACTTATGACGAAAGATGACGTCATTTCGGCAATTTCTTCAATTCCCTTTACGATATTTCAAAATGAATCTGAATATCCAACATAATACGTCATTTTTTAATATTTATTTTTGTCATACATTATTGTAAATATAAAATAACAGTTACAAAAGGCAGACTCCATGCCTAGAGGCCTTTAACGTCTCCTATTGTTCACATTATTATGATATTCTATTTTTGGTCATATCATTATAATATTTCATAATTAGCATGTTCAAAATTAATGAGCACCCCTTACAACAACGATCACTGAGAGCCATTTGAACCAAGTCAAAAGATAACTTGGAGATCGGACTTTAATAAACTTTCAAAAAGCTTAAAGCTTGAAATCTGGGAAAGTTTGATGAGTTCGCGGACAAAGCTCCACTGTTCTCCAAAACCTTGTTCGTGTTTAAAAAACTTTTATGTAAATTAAAACGAAATGTTATAAATTATATGTTTATATTTTTTCTATTAAAATGTATCTAGTATAACTAAGGAGACTTCTCTTGAGATCTAGTTAATATTCTCTGATTCCTTGTGTAGGCGCGGCGATAATAACTAATATAAAATTTAATTATATATTCTGAAATTTCTACGTCTTTATATATGGTTTAATAATAAAAAAGACAAGCTTAAGATTTTTTTTCAGCCTGACCAAATCATAAAACGTTTACTAAAAACGACAAGTCTTATAAAATTCTTAGCAGGTATATTTTAAAATTTCCTCGTAAAGTATAAGATCAAAGCAAACGGCACGTTTTGTTTCGTAAACAAACAGTTAAAAGGAATTCAATCAATTCCAATCGTTTTCAATACAAAATATTTAAAATCTCTCACGAGAGATGAGTTACAGATACGAAATAGCTGCAAAACATTTTAAAATTGTATATGTTGTTTGCGCTTCTGTAGTGTTAAATGACATACAAACAGAAAACTATCTCTTTATATATAACATAAAAAATTATATAATATAAAGATTTTAGACCACTTGACCAGCTTGAGTTGAATGAATAAAAATTGAATACAGCGCCATCTATTGGCTCCAATAATATATAGGTAATCATCATATTGACATCTCAAACATGAGTATAACCTTCAAATATAACCTCAACGTTAATCCGCGATAAGGCACTAGTATTAAAATAATCTTAAATGCTTTTCATTATTCATAGATAGCTAGCTATCTGTCAATACATCTTGACGTCAATTGTAATCATTATCTCGAGAATTTCGATAACCGATTTACTATACCTACATTTTTAAAATAAATATGAATATCTATTTTTATTTTTTACAATTCAATACTGCACTTGTGATAAGCTATGCCAGTTATCTATATTATAACTTCTTGACGTCAAATGATACATGAAATCTTATCTTGCGAAAATTATTTTTGTCTAATCATCCATCGAAGTAACTTCCCGCATGTGAAATCGGCAACGTTGGACCGTGCGAGCAATGGATTTGAAATGATTTCGTAAAACCGCTCTGCTGAGACACTCGATATTGTGTATTCATCCATCGTGTGTGTTTAGTCTTATGTCACACAACACAAAACAGGGATTGTGTTTAGCACACATCCCTATCATATCATACCTCAATGACAGAATAACTTGGATCTTATTATATAATACTAGTAATGGCCTGGGCAGACCAGGGATAAGACTAGTGGTATTTTTATCCACGTCATAGACGCTTGCAACTGTATTGAAATAGACATCTAAGACGAATTAGTACACCTTCTATAAAACCACTCATGATAACGCCAACTTGGTCGTTTAGTCTACAAGATTTATTCTCGTAGACAAGTCGAATAAACATACAGACTTTTTTTTTGAGATAAGTCATTCAATTGGCGTAAATACTATGTCTAGTTTAAGATTGGTACTTGGAACTTGCTAGGACGAGAAATCCCTAAAGCGTGAAGGATCTCTTGCGTTCGAATAGTATTCTCTCCGAAAATATTTGCACACCATGTAGATAAAAGTTCCTGGCATGTACTCGGAAGATAAAAGTATTACATTTACTCAAACCATATTTAATATAACATTGTATATGTTATCATAATAACAGACATCAGACACCGCAACAAAGTTATACCAACAATGAAAGCTGTTACATAACAACGATAGCATAGAAATTCGATAGCAACTCACCGATATCACTTTCGTCTTCGGACGGTTTATAGAAACTCAGACCAAGCGAGACTACGGCAGCCACCTCTAGGATGATGAGCGTTACGTCCTGCAGCGCCTCCCACACGAGGGTTAGGAACGTTTTGGGAGGCTTCGGCGGGATTAAATTCGAACCGAACACCTCCCGCCTATGTTGCATGTCCGCTTTCGAACCGCTAAGACCTGGGAACAAGGAAAATTAAATTAATAATCATTATTTATTATAAAACCAAAATTGCACTAAATACTAATAATTATAACAGTATTCATGTCGAATATGTACGAGAACTTCGGTAGAATCGGTCCCTAACCAAAAATTACAATCCAAATTTGATTGTCTTGATAACTCACGGTTCATACAAGTCGGAGTTCGTTACAAGGATGATAAAATGATTAAAAAGTTCTTCGAGACAAGCCCTATAATAATGGCTTGGGAAAGACATCTTTGAAATCAAACGAGATACCTGTCTATATATGCTAGAAATAATTACATAATATATTTTTTTTCTCGTGTCAATGTATGTTATAAAAGAGATCGGTAAAAAAAACTACGGACTCTATCTTGTTTTTCGAATAGAATGATAGAGGGAAACTTTTGAAAAAATATATAATATAAAAATTCTAGATAAAAGAATACAATTACTACAATACTAGTTTACCAGTAAATAAATACCTTAATGAAACTCAGATCTCTTTTTTTCCACATTGCTATAACAGAGAGTAACAATTACAACTCTCTCTTCTACGGAGGTGATAGCGTACTTTGAACTTGGAATAATTTGTAAAAACAAAAGAAAAAAATCTATCACAGATAAGTAATAGGCCAGCTGCTATTCACCCAATAATTCTACATCAGATATCCGTCCCCATTAACTAACATAATAACCATCATTCACGAATGAATGATAAATGAAACGGTCGGAGGGTAGTCGGAGTTTTGCGGTATCAAACTTTGCGTAAACTCCCGAGATTTAAGTATTCGTATTATCTTTTATTTTTCACCCGGTACACAATTCTATGGCTTTTGGGTTAGAGTTCTATTTCGGTCGCTCCATTCGTAAATGAATAAAGGATGTTTAAAATTAGTTTATTCTTCAAAGGAAGCGAGTTAAGCTGGATATACGTTCAGAGGTTTAAGTATATAGATGTATATAGATACATATTTTAATTGTGATAAATCGCTTCCGTTATTCAATTTCATATCATTGCCTGATGTATTAATCCCCTTATTCACAAACAATACTATGTGGTCTCAGTGGAATAGAAGGAAAGGACGATTATTTCATGTATTCATTTCATCTACTTCACTCTAGTTTCTTGAACAATGTTAAAGACAAACGAGGACGTAACCTCATAGTATTGTTTGTGAATACAGAAGAATGTTTTTACACGTGAAATGTAAAATAATACTCGTGTTGATATTATTATATATACTTGTTTTTAGTATGGCAAGACATTTTTGTTAGGTATACTAAAATATATATTTAAATTAATAAACGCTAGAACATATCAGCATTTATTTTTATACGATAATTAAACACAAAATCAACGTAAATACCATTAATTCTTTTCGGGTTCGAGGAGCGCCCCGACTATTTGAAATTCAACCTCTTACGCGTAAAAAGGGACGTGAAAAAGCGTATCGCGGAGGAAAATTACTTTCGGCAACTACTCGTAGGTATGTGCTCGTATATATTTCACGCCCGCCCCACTTTTCCTTTTCATTGAGTTCTTTTAAGATGTTCTGAAAGATAAGACCGTCTTTTGTACTGCAAGTGTGTTATTCTCATTGTATGTGAACATTTCTAATCGAATCTTTGTCTGCTTTGCTTGTGGCGAAATTAATCACTTATAACGCTACAATTTTTCTACATAATAACATACAAATAAGCCTATAGGGTTACGTATGGGAAATGCTTTGATCAAAGTACTTTCGTAAAGCTTTTTTGTAAAGTTTTTCCTCGTGATAAAAAAATCCTTGGATCGTGTATCAGATTTTAAATTAGTCAAGGAACATTGCGATTAAATAAAAAAATGTTAATATTGATAACACTTAGTGCCTGACTGCCTGTCTACGCGTACGACAGCGACGCGACAAAATGTCGCACAACGACGTTGGCGACACAATCGTAGTTTCATTCACACGTGCGACATCTTTCACTCCAAATATGCTACGCAGCGACTACCAAAAGTCTTGGGACAGTCATTGAATATTCGTGTTCGTCTTTCAGTGGTTTCTGACAAGGCCAAAGTATCAAAGTGATTATTCACACGTGCGTCAATTTTCTCGAGTCGTTGTCGCATCACTGTCGCACGTATGAACAGACACTCGTCTTAAATTTTCATTATTAATAATTGCAAAATAATATTTTATCATTAATGATTTACTGTTGCTGGAAGTCAAAAGTATTAGATGAAAAATATAGTTGAGAGCATCAGGCGTTCATTTGGGGAAATCCATTGTTATTAAGTTATTGTTACTCTATAGAAGCAACAAAACATACCTACATTCGAACCATACATCCTGAATTCGATTGCAGGTACATTTGACTGTCTCATTCAGAAACACTCGGTGGGGCTAATAATAAATAATAAATCTAATTTGAATATGAAATTATGTCATAATATTATTATTATTATTTAATTCAACTAACAAGACTAACATAGATAGTAAGAAATTGATTTTGTACCTAACATTTACTAACAATTATAAGGACCTTAGTCTGACATAAAGAATATTATTTTATAAATTTTAATCGCGGGTTGTTGCAAGGTAGACTTTTCATAACTTAATAAGATGAAAAGACATATTCTTCTTTAAAATATGCATTGTTTTTAAACGCAAAAAGATTGTAAAACTAGTTGAGTAGCTGGTACTTACCTAGTGCACACTAAACCAGTGTGACCCTTGCTGATTAAACATGCACGGACGTGAGTCAGCGCAGCATAAAACAGAATAGAGTAGAGAGGATCCGCTGAGCCAACGGTACGAATGTTTACGACTATTGACGATTTGATAGTGTTATGCACTAGTACTTGAAGAAATTTAGTTCTTTGTTCGTTTCAATACATTTTTATTATTATATTAGAGTATTATGATAACCATAGATAAAGTTAGGGAAGAAAGGTCCTTGAATGGAGTCCGCGTCTCGGTAAAAGGAGTGTAGATAAACACACAACCAGATGGACTCACGACCTGAAGAAAACAGCGGGTATTCGCTGGATTCAGAAGACTCTGGACCAATCTGAGTGGCGCAAATTAGGGGAGGCCTATGTCCAGCGGGTGAACTTCAAAGGCTGATAGATAGATAACCATAGATCGTTTGAAATTTTATAGACATAGTCGAGTTCGAGTTTTTGACAGCTTCTGATTTGAATTTGGTGAAATAAACAAGTACCTATTAAAAATATGTCGTATAGGGTCTGGTATAACTTCGTTTTTATATAAATAGCGGACAAACCAGCAAACAAACCAATTTATGGTAAATGACCATCATTGCTCATGTATTTACTCGAATTAAAAAGCACCGATGAGTTGACGGTAAAAGCGCTAGCGGGGACCCGCGTTATTCCTGTCTTTATGACGTTGCGACCAGAACACGTAAAAAATCATTTCATGGTCGATTTTAGAAAGGAGGGTGGTAGCTAGTCAGGCCTATAAAAATCCTACCACCGTGCATGAGTACCGTCGTAATACGTTATAAACTGCTTGGTAGACAACCCAATGACCTCTAATAGAAGGAATCCATGACTATGGCTAACGAGACTTCGTTTATTTACAACAGAGCGCATCGTAAGGTTTTCGTGGACTCAA
>DWPA01007403.1:0-10352 GCA_018251375.1 Calpodes ethlius | reverse complement strand
GGCATAGACAACACAAAAAACACGTCACTAACACCCATGACCCGAGAACAACTATTTATCTATCACATAAATATCTGACCCGGCCGGGAATAGAACACAGGACCTTTCGCTTCACAGGCAGGGTCACTACCAACTAGGCTAGGGGGCCGTCGCATGTTTTATTTTTCTTTTTTCTTTTTCTACTTCAAGAGCAGTTGTGAGGCCTTGAGCGCGTTCCACCACCCAGCTCTATTATAGATAGCTCCATTATATATAAGCTCAATGTAAACTATTAATAACCTTACGAAGGCCGCCGACATGATCTAATTGCTATTTAAAACGGTACAAACGACATTATGTGCCCTCCGAGGCACATCCTCTAACTCACTGCCTGCAGTAGCTTCTTAACCACTTGCAATCAAAACAAGACATTGAAATAATAAAAAATTTTATATTGTGTGTATTTGTAAATGTTTCTTATGTATGTATGTTGGTGTTTATGTGTATATTTACGAGTTTGTCCATAAAATGTGTATACACGCTGAACCCGTCTTTCTCCCACCATTCTCCAGATGCAGGTCTGCTGGAAGAATTATTTACAAACAAGCAATACCTTTGTACATTACAACCACGTTTTGTACTTCTGTACTCTATTTACACGTGTACATAAAAAATAAACAAATTATATTATTACGGAACTCTACACAACACGTGTTTCCTCAAACTTGCTCAACAAAGGTGACACTTTGCGGAAATCCTTTACGTTATCGTAACATATCTACTAATGTCAACAATGTTATGTAAATAATCTTAACATATTCAATTTATTCTTAACTTTTATCACACAAAAGAATAAGCACTAGACTCGCCTTTATAGATACATATACCTCGCCTTTATTGATAAAATTCTACGCTGACTATTCTGAACTAAGAATTATCTATATTTTTTTATTTGATTACATGCAATGTTTAGGTTTACATAATTATTTCGGGAAGAAACTTTCTACATCTTTAATACATATAAAAATTCACGATGTTGATCGGCGATAAATTTTGAAATTATTCGATATAATTAGTATATGTTCCAACTTAAAAGATATGATAGTTGTGATTCAAATAGATGGCGCTGTTGTCGAACATCACTAACGGATTAGTATATATAAGATATTAAAATGCCGCCGTACCAAAAGTTATTTCAGAAAGCGGATATTTACTAAAGTCCATATATATAAATTGAGGTTCTCTAGTACCTAGTGTAGAAAAGGGATCAAATTATCAGAGATGTTAAAATTTCTTAAAAAAAATGTTCTAGTTTAATTATTTACACTAATATCTCTTGTAGTTTAAAACATAGCATAGCTGCTTCTTACTCTGTATTATTGGCCCCAGTATGCTTAAATATCCGTGGCTCTTAAGGGGGCAAATTGAGAGATGAAAGGTTGTATGAATATAAAAATTAAATTTATTCGAAATACTTCAAATATTTCTATTTCTTCTTGTTAATGGAATAAAAAAGAGGTTATTATTTAAAAATACATACCCTGACCTGATTAAATAGGGGATAAAGTCGAAGTCGCGGGCAGCAGCTAGTAAATAGACCGACATGTAGCGTGCCAGAGGTGTGTTCGGTATCTTCCGGCGTCTCGAATAGACCTTCCGGCCCCATCCTCGTGTAGGATGTGACTCACTGCGGAATGTCGAGGAGCGATTAACGGAGATGTGACGTCGTCAGCTCATCGTCGGAAGACGCTACGTCAAGAGGTTTCAATGATCTTGATCGGTTTATTCGGCTAACCGCCGTTCTTCAATAATGTAGCCATAATCTCTGGACAAGTCGGTAGATAAAGTAATAACAAATAACATTGCTTTGAGACTTTTTAACAGTTACTATGTTACTGGTCAGGGGATTAGGAAAAGATAAAATATGAAAAACGACCGCTAACTTTTACCATATCTACTGGTCACTGAATACAAAGTACAATTACTTTAAATGTTTTACTCGCAAAGACGGGAGGTCTTTGAAGTCGAAGACTAATAGTAATTATAAGTGCGAATAATAAATAACACTACACACATTACACACACTGAGATTTCCTATGCCGTGGGTGCCATGGATAAGACACAAGAACAAGAATAAACACCCAGACCGAGAACAGGAATTGGAATTCGACATTCTCATTTCTGCCTCGCTGGGAATTGAACTCAGGCTTTTGAATGGCGGTCCGATAACTATGCATAACACGGATCACCAGAACTTTTCTGGACAGCAACACGATGATTCTTTTACTGTGGGTGACCTTGACTAGATTACATTTGTCTCATATGCATGTTTTTTAGGTACGATCATAGTAAAATTATAGTTTTAAATCTTAAAACATGATTTTGTTGTAGCTACCCTTTGATATCATTAGACCATGGATGACATCTAAGACCAGAGTTCTTCTCGGATTAAATCAAACGGAACCAAACTCGATCAGATTGTATCCATTTATTTTAGAATCCCTGAGCCTTCATCATCATATAAGCTCTGACACCATTGCACTGCATAGTCTGATGACATAATTTGATAATGTACCTATGTATATTAAATTTCAACTCAATCGGAGACTGGGAAATAGGCCAAGATTAACCTACAAAATTTAATTACAGACAGTCTTTAGACAGGTGAAACTAAATAAAACTTTTAAAATTTCGTGGTCTTCTTTCACAGGTCGTCATTTCAGCTGAAGTGGCAGTAACCAAACTTATAAAGAAAAATCCATGTGTTCTATTACCGTCCGGCAGGTATACCATCAGATCGTGATCATTTGTGATATGTTAATAATATACTTACACCGACCTAAAAACCCACTCAGTATATTGACCCTGAACCCACGTCAGAAGACCAAAATATCACAGCCGAAAGAAGCCTGTCACATAGCTTGGTAGTAATGGTTTTTTATTACTTTATTATTATCTTTTTGTGAAGCCCGTCTGGCTAGGTGCCATCCACTTGCTTGAATCAACCGCCAAAAGATTAGTCATGTGGCTTAAGAGCCAGTATGTTCTTCCTTTTCTTTCTTATCTTTCTTTTCTTGACAGGTAATGCATCTGTGATGCTTTTGATGTTACTGGAGCGCGTGGGCGACGATGACGACTTACCATCAGGTGGCCCGTCTGTTCGTTTTCTCGACTATTTCTATAAATATTGAATCCTAGGGCAGGGTTTAAGTTTATCTTCATAGGCATCAATCATTAGGTAATCGATGTTTTAATCCGCTGGCTATAAAGATAAAAAACGAAGGCAAAGTACTCTTTTGTCATGACACAAAATTCTTACTGCCTTGCGCATCCTCATTAAGCTCTCAAATTCCAGCTAATGAATTATTAGATCAAGCGTGTACTGCTTTGAGGCCCTTACGTACGGATCCTGTTGCTATAGTCCGCCAATTGCAATTGAACTGATCACAATTAATTGCGGATTCAACCAGAATTTTTGTACCTACTTTTTTATCTGAATGGAATCACGTGTCCATTTTATTGATTTAACTACATAATTATTGTATACATTACTCAGAATTCTGTTATTGTTTCGGGTTACGGAAATATTGTGAATTCTTCATAATATTCATATAATTAGGCTAAAATAAAACAATTACTCTTCTCTTTCTTTCTTTGCATGTCAACTGAATTCGTTCTTTTTCTTTATTTGATAACTATTCACGAGCTTAAGTATTTGTTCACACGTGCGACATCAACGCGACAATAGATCGGAGAACGACGATCGTGGGCGCAAATTTATTAGAACATGCATGTTTCATTCACACGTGCATCATTTTGCAGTTCAAATATATGATCGATATCACACGCCGGTCGTACGAAACGAATAAATGATGTACATATAAATAAAATCACATGGAGATGCTGATGCTACAAAAATATATCTAATCACTGTCAATCATATTCTCGTAAATATTTTATGTCCACGAAATTAGCGTAAATAGCGAACGTGAGAATCTTTAAACAGTTTTGATCGCTCTTAAAACATCTTGTCACTGTTTAATTTTTATCAATATGCTATTAATGGAGGTGTATGGATAACACATCTATACATTTCTATGGATCAAAGTCTCTCTCACCAAAAATTCTTCAGACCAAAACCTACTTACCTAATTTAGCGGATGTAATAAAGACCCTCATCAAAAATAATTAAAAGAGCGGCACGCGATTGTTGCCAACCTCTCTTGATAACCTTTTCGATATTTTATATAATTGTTTAATTACCGGGGCATGGCCATCACTACAACTACGAGTCGTGGGTGTGTCGTGGTGACGACACGACGGTGATAAAGTGTACTTGAAATTAAATCTGGACTGATAAGTAATGTCCACACCCGTTGGATCTGTCAGTGGCGGTAAATAACTTTATAAGTATAAATATTAATATATTTATATAAAGAAACTTCATACTTATTAACTGAGTTAAACAGTTTGAACTTTTAATAATAAAAAATATAAAAAATGATAATTCTGTAAAATAAACGCCTGTTCAGAGTCTCTATTCTTAAGTATTATTCAGAAAGATGTTAGAGAAAATCTATCGCTATTACATTTTAATCCACGTGTGGCTTACATAAAACACTTTCATGCAAATTTACTGTCTCCAAATCGTTATGCCACATTTTGTCGCGTCATTATCGCAAGTGTGAACCGATCCTTTTTACTTACAAGTTGCATTACACGAACGTTAGGTGTACATTACTATATTAAGTTTACATCGTAGTAGATGGGTGACCGCTAGCAACAAGTTCTTTAGCGTTTCATTGTCTCTTAGTCGTTAGGCCATGTTGGAGACCTGGACTCCTAGTTCCTTAAATTCGCCGCTCTGGAGTATTCTGGAGAGTTCGTTGACAGAGAGTTCTGTTAGAGCTAGCTGGGCCTATCCTAATGGTCTGTTAATGGATTGAAACCAAGTATACAATTCTGCCCCCGATTGTAAAAAAGACGCATCTAAATTTTTTTCGAAAAATGAGTATAATTATGCTTAGAATCAGGAACAAAAGACACATCTAACAATCTCATCCATTTTTTAATATCTTTCTTTGTTTAGGTTTTAAAATAAGCAAACAGGGTGCATCTACTAAGATTATCCGCGATAAACTAAGACTTCAAACTCGATTTTCTCAGTTTTACTTTATGGTAGATGCATCTTTTTAACGATCGGGGGCAGAATTATACTAGTATAAATAATCTCTGCCACTAGCAAAAGGTATAAGGATGAACGGTTAGTAACAAATTTCATGAACTTATTTACTTTATAAAGAACTTAAACAAGTTTAAAGAAGTAATATTTGTGAATGATTTTGTATGTAATATGTAATTTAACCATTCCATTCTATGGGAGAATCAGACGTTTTTGGACCGCGGTGGATTAGGTTAGGTTATTTCTAGACAACAACTATGGACTGCAGTAGAGACGTATTGGAAGAAAAACAAAGTTAAGGGGGTATCCGTCCTCACTGCCCACGCCTCAGTACTCCGCGGCGCCAGCCGATCCCTGAGGCGTATTATTAACTGTGGACTAATAACCTCCCTTAAAGTTGAACAATATAATATAATACGCTTTAGAACCCACGCAGGAATAAATATTTTGATGGATTGATTTTAATTAACATATTATTATTGTAATTTAAATAAAACAAACATTAAATATTGCCTTAAGCTTATAAAAATTGTATGCTGCTATACTATAGACCAGTTCTCGTAAAGTATTTGACTGGTAGAAGTGGAAGCCCATGACAGAGGGAGCATTGCTTGGAAGAGTTATCTATCCAATGAATATTTCTCCATGTACCTCGTCATCATCACGACCACTCTGATGATTGTCCGACAAGAAACAACGAAACAAATCTATACATATAAATAAAATTGGAGTCTCTGTTTGTAATATTGAAATAACCGCTTTTTACTACATGTATATAAATATACATAATTTACATACACCAAAATTTTTTTTTTACAATTTTTTCTGTCTGTTTGTTCTGGCAAATCTCTGAAATGGCTGGACCGATTTGGACGGGACTTTCACTGACAGACACCCGATGTAATACGGAGTAACTTAGGCCAAAAGAAACTAAATATACTAAATAACTTTTTGTTAAATTGGAAGCGAACGAAGTCGCGGGCACAGCACACAAATATAAAATAAAAACACATGACTCCGTTCGTGTACGACGTGTTGTTTTTCACGCTCTAAGCATAATTCTCTCGTGACTCGAAAGTATTGGTCAATTGTAAATACATATCTCGGCGAGCGACCTTGTGCTCGTTTTAATCTGCATATATCTTTATGAACAGTTTAATGCCGGAACCTACTGTGTACTTTTAACGTGTAATGCATTCGGATCGAATTATTTTCATTAGATTTTGAAATCTTCGTCACGAATCTGTTGCGTGGGCAGTTAAAGATTGCGCTAAGTGTTTGTTAGATTTCTTCGGTATGGCTACTTCAATTCGGTCGAATAGATTACACACAAAATATTAGTTTTTAAGTATATTTATAAATTTTTAAAGAATGAAAACTACTATAGTAATTTTTACAAGATGCTCAGGAAAACGAGTAAAAATATAGTTAATAATATCAGGCATTATTTTGTAGAAATCCATTGTTATTAAGTTATTATTAGTCTATTTTGTAACAATCCGCGATTAAAATGTATACTTTAAAATACGCTTATTTTAACACACAATAGAAATGTTTTTTTTAATTTTATTTTAACATTACTCTTCTGTCTATAATATATATATCTTACTGTGGGATTAGTTAACAAATTAATACTTTATAATAACAGAACAGAATAAACAAGGTCTGTATTATCTTCACGCGCCTTACATGATCTTGAAAGATCTGTTAATGACACAAATTCTAGTTAACATAGTTTATAAAATTTGGCACGTTGTCCACTTTATTATTGGCACTACGTAATAGGCGACAAAGAACTATTGAACTATTTGTATTTTTTTTTCGTCAACAAATTCTGGATAAATTCCAAAAATAACCTCTTTTGTTGTAAAAACATTGACTTCACGTTCGGTTTCGACGTACGCTTGCCAATTTAATATTTGGTCTGCAATATACAATATTTATTTTATACGCTTAAAATGCTCAAATATTTACACGTCGTGAACGTTTAAAGTTAAAAATAAACAGTTTAGCCTCATGGTTAAAGGGTATGTTTGTTAAAAGTCTTAAAAATACCAAAGAATTTACTAATTAGTTTGTTAAGTCCTAGTCATCGTGTATTATGAGAGAGTTTGGCTCTTTATTATATTGCTCTAAAGTTCTTGACGCCACTTCCCGACTGGTAGTTTGCCGAACAGAATTAATTATAAAATATTATGAGTATGTGAAAATCATTTTTAGAAGCGTTTTATTATGTTATGCGTCTGCCAGCTACAATTGGTGAACATAGAACCTATTCACAACATATATAAGTAATATCCCTATTACATCTATGGTAACGTTAGTGTAAACAACCACGTCTAAATCAGTCTTAAATAACACCTTAACTTTATGCTTGATTGTACATTAAATGAAGTTCTATTCAACATTTTATTTCCCGTCAATGAATTAGTCATTTAGTACCTCAACTCTGCTAAATTTGCGTAGTATCATTGTTAATTTTTAGCGCGATAATTAACTCATTAGGTCGTAGAAGATATTACGAATTATAAGACTAAATATCATAGATGAACTTAACAAGTTTTTTGATTATATGGCAACATTATTAGTCTCATGAGTGTTGAAAACCATAGACTAATCTCTCTCTCCATAACTAATCGTGGTAAAGTAAAGACGGGATTATTCAATATGTGAACCAGTATAAAGTGTTCTCTATAGTCAAGAAAATCTTTTCACATTCAACCACCTGCAGGTTTACAATCTCTTTGTACAACGTACCAACCAACCAACTCAACTATAAAATCTTATATTGCTCTTAACCTAACACGAACTAGACCCCTACAACCGAACCCTAGTACATTTCGTCCGTCCAATATTTCCTTACTACAAAGTCATTAACGTTACCCACTAGACCATTCTTTCATCTGTTATCTTTCATTACCACTAAGCCCTAGTACATTTCGTCCGTCCAAGTTCCTCATTATAAAGCCATTTACGTTTTTAATATAATATTCATCCGTAAAACCGGCAAACTGCACAAATGTGTCCCCTAGTCGCAATAATGTGCGACAGACGTTCGTAAACCTAAATAGATGACCTGAATACTATCTTATTATAACCTGGAGTTGTTTAAATGTCGGAACAAAGCCAGTTTGACCTTGGATGGATATGATAATGCTCTAGCATTCAGGATTCAGAAGGTTCAGAACCGGCCTGAGTGGCCCAAATTAGGGGAGGCCTATGTCCAACAGTGGACCTTTAAAGTCTGATAGATAGATCCAGCATTCGGGCAGATACCTTAGCGCCAAAATGCTTGAACTGAGCTGGTCGTAACAGGCCGGTGTAGAATACCAACCACAATTCTAAAGTGTACCAGGACTTAATAAGTCTATCTAAATAACTGCTAACACAATAAAATGGTAAGACACTCAAGAAAATAACTTTTACGGACCATTACATGACGATCATCATTTCAGAATCAGCCTGTAACTGTCCACTGCTGAACATAGACCTCCTCTAAAGTATGCCGCGTTGCTCAGTCCTCCGCTTTCCTTATCCAGTGTCTACCGGCGATCCCACAAATGTCGTCGGACCAGTGAGTAGGAGGTCGTCCTATACTATGCTTACCGAGACGCGGTCTCCTTCTCTAGCTCTTCGCGGTTCTCTTGAGAAGATGCCAAGATGTAAAAGACGAGAGAAGATGACCACCTTATTTGGTGATCAAGTGTTATAATAATAAGAATAAGAATACTTAATTTTCATAAACACATTTTCAGTTAGAAATATATTAACTTAAGGACTATCTTAGGTCCTATCTTATCTAATGGCGTGTAACTTATCCAGGATATGTCTTGCAGACTGCACTAAGAGAAGCCTTGTATTGCAGAAGATAATATTTTTACTGCTATTATTATTTCATGATGTTTACCTGGCTCCTCAGAGTCAGACTATAAGCGACTTCATCGTGATCTCTGTGAAGAAAACAGGCGATATGTCTGTTCTCGTCCAGGGTTCATATTAAGTTGGTCTGGATAAATATTTACACGGATTCTTTTACAATTCTATACTTCGACGATTTAAAACACATACATATATTTTACATTGATCCCAAATTTTGTTTCTTTAATAAACGCTAACAGTATTCCCCGTGTCACAGGCGGCATGAACAACACAAATACACTGACACCCATGACCCGAGAGCAAATATTTATCTATCGCATAAATATCTGCCCAGACCGGGAATCGAACCCAGGGCCCCTCGCTTCGCAGGCAGGGTCACTACCAACTAGGCTATGGGGCCGTCACACATTGATCTCAATAACATATTTTTCGTTTGTGTACTAATCTTTGTTTACTAGATGTCGCTTCATGCGTTTTCACGAAACTACTACGAAGTCGAGTAGATTGTAGTGTAGTAATATTTAACGAGCTCATATAGTATTAGTCATGTTTAGTTTTAGAAAATCCTACTCCGAGACCGTGTCAGCTACTAAGTTAGTGTTAATAGGGTTGTCGAAAATATATTTTAATGAGAAAATAGGATATTGACGCCGAATGGCTAGTCCTAGGATTATTTTGTGTTATATTAATGATTATAGCTCACCCAAAAGTCTGACAAATATTATCTATTTAATATGCTCCTATCCCTATGGTATTCTTTTTAATAATAATAATAATCATCAAAAGCTACAACTTTAGAAGTGAATTTGAATTAATTCAAGTTTCTTTTATACATAATGTAACTTACAAATTATACTAATAATACTAAGTGTGTTTCTGTGTATAGGTGAGCACGTGTATGTATATACTATATACCTACTGTGCGTGTGTGCGTTTCATACAAGTAATTTCTCAGTTACATCATAGTTAAGACCTTTTAAACAGAAAGGGACTTTAGCCTTGGCATTTATGCTGCTAAGCATTTTTTGATCCTTGGTGCATTACTTGAATTGAACATTGATTAAAAAAAAAATACACAGAGTAATTAAAATACTCGAATAGGACTCGAAATCAGCTGTTTCGAAAAGAAGGCAGTATCAAATGTAATCTTTTTAAAAACGGTTTTAACGAACGCGAATTTCATTACAGCCAATCATAGCTCCATATTTTATCTGTGCTAACTTAAGACAGATTTTAGTCCTGTCATAGATTTACAAATTAAAAAAAACAATTTTGATTCAAAATACACATACTTGCCAACATCATCGTCAAA
>DWPA01007402.1:0-10352 GCA_018251375.1 Calpodes ethlius | reverse complement strand
GGCCTCGAAGATATGAACAGACCCAATCTAAACCTGTTAGAGAAAATCGGTTATGGAAATGAATGTAAAGTAAAATATAATGGTTCACTGTGTCAAAAGCGTTAGAAAAATCGACAAGCGTTATATGACTTTCGGATGGAGGACTAGTACAGCTCGCTGCTCCAATAGTGGTCACTTACCATCAGCTTGTCAGCTCATTTGTCAGTTATTTACACAAAAGTGTATTACATGTTCTCCCCGCGACCTTGCCTTGCGTTACGTCTTCACAGTGCCTATTTTTAGGACTTTGTAGTCGGAACGAATCCTAACAGTTTTGTACTGACTATTTATGAATTGAATTGAATGTTCGTCCGATATGCTCCTTCATTTCCTTTCATAAGGTTTGAAAATAAGTTAAAATAAAAAACAATATTTCACTAACATTATTTATTTATCTGCATTAACGAAAACCTCTTACAACTAATAAATTTTACACGTCTAAACACTATTAACACTCACAGCAGGGACACACAAACATAATTCATAATTATTATATATTTATATTATTGGCTTCCTTTCATTGTAATCGATAATCTCACTCGAATCGAAAATCGATATTATATTAGTTACATTTAGCGCGAAGAGGTAATAAATTTTTAGTTATGACATCTATTCAAATTATTATTTTATAAAATAATGCGAATATAATTGATTATAAATCGAGTGAGATCAGATTAAAGAGTAAGCAATGAGTCCGAACTGAAGAAGACAGACTTATGATCGGTCTGCTGGCGTAAATTAGGGAGGCCCATGTCCAATGGACCTTCAGAGGCTGATGGATAGGTTTTTCAATTCGATTTACAACTCGAAGTAAAAATATGAGTTATACTGTTAAAATTATAATTATTATCAATAATGAACTTTAAGACGTGTTTTAAAACGAAAGCAAAGGCTTAGGACAATTGGTCGCATCGAATTATAAGGTATTAAGGGATATCCGCGTATTAATTATAAAAACATTAACGCCAGTTTCAATTTTACCGTATCTAAAGTAATGTAATAGTTAATACTATAATACATTGAAATTTTTGACTGTTATATGCAACATACTGAATATTATGTATTGATAGAATATTGGGAAAATCTTTAAATCAATTTAAGACAAGTAATTGAACAAGCACTCCACGTGATTGTATATAAATCGTTTTTTGAATATCGATTTTGATTCCGATACATCGATTAGCTGTGAAATAATTTACCTATCTAACTATACTCCTGCGCAATCCACGTCTTAACGCGTTATTAACATTACACTGATGTCATCAACAGTTTAGCACGCTAATTAACGGGTAATATATAATTCCATTGAATTAGACACATTGTAACGCGTTACCTAGGTTGTAATTCTGCGCAGCCGTTGACACTAACGTGAATGCACATGTGACAGGGCATTAAAGTTTCGGTATAATAGCCACGAAAATAGTGCTCTCTCACTCACACACGAAAGAGCAAAATACGTCATGCTTGTACAAGTGAGACAACATTATTTTTCATCGCTACTGCGTGAATATTTGTAAGCAACTCATAAGGTTGAGTATAAATTTGCAACTGAATGATAAAAATCACCAAATTACTTAATAATATATTTCTGTCTCAGATATTTTCATTATTTCCCTATATTATCTGTCTAAACTAGTCCAACAAAGTAATGACGACGTTTAAAAAATAATTAATAATTATTTTATTACGACAGAAATTATTAAATAACAATAATAATTAACAAAGTTATTACATTAAGATATGCAAATTATTGCTCATTTACAAGAAAACATGTATACAGAACCGCGTTATCATCATTTATTCATAATGTTATAATAATAAAATAATTAATAACACTGTTATTTATTTCAAATAATAATATGGAACATAATAAAATATTATTAAATAAAATTAAAGAAAACGTCCATTAAATCGCGAAATGGTTATATATAAATATTATTTTAATAAATATATCAATACTTTAAACAATAGCAATTACATTGCTGTTTCAACATCTAAATATTCTAATGATCAATATTTCACTATTAGGATATCTATCGAATGTAATTATGCACTATTAATTATAATTATACATCATTTTGTTAATTATAATTTATTTTTGTTTTACAATAAAATACAGGGTTAATAATAATGACATAGAATATAACAATAGCAATAATCGCAGCATAATTATAAACACCGAAGCTCATAATTAATAATAAATTGACCAATTATTACAATAAGATACAAGACAGAACAATTTGGAATATATTTGTTTGAGCACCTAATTATTATATTAATAATTAATAATAATAATGAAGGAAAAATTGGGTATATTTGACTAAAGTACAATAACTATATAATTTAAATATAATTAATAATTTGTAAATAATATTGAGCTAACCATGGCGTTACACGTTTTTTGTTTTTTAAACCATGTTTTTATTCATAATACCTTTAACATTCTTCAAACTAATTCAATATATTGCTTAATACTAAGATGAAGTATTTCAAATAAAATTATGCAAATTTAAATACTGAATTGATCCATACAGTTTTATCAATGCTGATAAGTATTATTTATCACGCTTCAATAAACGTATTATAATGATAAAACGATCAATGATAAACATTAATTAATGATAAATTTCATAGCGACATTGTTATAAATAAATATTATATTATCTTGAGGCAAGAATTTAAAATTTAAACTGTTTCATCTCTTTCTATTTGTCTTTCATCCCTTTCATGATACCATTAATAAGAAAGCAGTAATTTGAAGTCAAAACTCAGATACTTCGTCGAAAACGGAAGCATTAATACATTTTTAATACGAAACGATTACTTAGGCACTATAAATATGACGTTAAAATACAAGTGTATAAGAAGGAATGAGTACAGGAATAGGTATACAAGGAAGTACTTATACTTAATGGAAAAAATAGTCTTAAAACCACTATCTTTATGAAAGTAGACAATGAAATATCATGGTTTTAAAGCACCCGACATGGTAACAAAATTGCTTACTATATTATAATTGAAATGTTTAAAAAAACTGATTAAGTTATTATTACTCTATTTTGCAACAATCCGCGATTAAAATGTATGACGGTATATACGCACTGACCATCGTAGAGTCAGCTTACCCTGATGATGCTCCGGTTCAGAGCGAAGCACGTGTTGGTGATGGTATGTATGTTGGTGTATACTTTAATTTATTGTAGTGTATGCTTTCCTTGGTGGCAGGGAGGGAGGTGTCGCATGTCTTAAAGTATATACCGTCATACATTCATCGCGGATTGTTGCAAGTAGTCTAATAATAACTTAATGACAAGGGATTTCCGCAAAACGCCTGATACTATTAACTATAAAAAAACTAGTTATATGTAAAGAATATTATTTCCAATGAAGTTATTCAGTGGAAAAAAATACCTTACAATTTATTATCCCAAAACAATAAAATAAATAATAAGAATGTATTGTATTGTATAATTGGATACAAATAAATATATTTATAGTTGAATAATTACAATACATAATCTCTTTATAATTAACGTAATTCAATACGCCATTAACCCTCGAAGTTAATGAATTAATGATAAATGACAACATTGCGCCGTCCAAGTAATAATGTCGTTTAATTTCACTTTAATGACGCAATACGTCATTAAAATGCACGTATTTAATTATAGAAATAGATAATAGATAGAATAATAATATATATAAATTTAGCAAACGACTTTTTAATATTTTACCAAACAAAATGCAACTCGATCAGTCTAAAAACGATAAATAACCAAATTAAGTGATACAGAGATCGTATATATTTTTCAATAACGTACCAATATAATCATAGAATAATACCACAATTAAAAATAGAAAATCTTTCTAAGTACAAAAGTTAACTTATTATTATAATAATAGTGTAAAATTATCTAAGTTCGTTGATAGTAAAATCATGACTCAATACTTTAAATAAACATTTCTCATATATATAAGTTCGTAATGGAAAACACGTCAAGATTACAATGGAATGGTAATTAATACGGAGCGCATGCCCCTTGCTTATCGGGCCGGTTTATATACACTAACTATCACTGGCAATAAGAGATAACTTGATTTCTTGCAAAGTTTAACATACGATGAGACTGAATCACTAATTTTTACTGCATAATTAAAATATACTCTTCAACACACACACCCGCACGCACGCACGCACGAACGCACGCACGCACGCACGCACGCACGCATGCGCGCTTGTACTTACACTCAACAGTAACATTCAAACATTGTTATAATGTTTTTAGATTTTGTAAGTACCCCGAGGTGGTCGTAGACAGTAGCGACACAGTTCTCAACTATAGCTACTGTTCACGAACATTACAATTGTAAATTTGTTTTTGGTGATAAATAAATCTTTAAATGTATATAATTGTAATGATAACAGTGTAACAGAGAAGGCATCACGATGCGTAAAATAAAGAAGAAAAGTACTGTCCTTCACCCGCTGACATATGAGTCAATTAACGGCTTGGACAGCAGAATTCACACGATAGTAATACCAGTAACGTTATTAATATATTAATAATATTTAATAATCAATACTCGAAGCCCTACTATCAAGCATAGGGTCAGATACGTCTCCTCTTACAAAAAAATAGTTTTTCAGTACGTGAATGTCATCAGTATTGTAGGCCTCAACAGTCATAAGTATAGATAAATAGGAGAATACAATGTTATAAAATAGAATTCTAATAAAATCCACGTGTTCACCAATACGACTAAAATAAAATTGAGAAATGTAGACATAAAAAAAATAACGCTAATAATAATAAGAATAGGAATTATTACATGGGAACGTAAAACACTTATTTATCGTAAATAAATGGCATGAGTCAAGAGTTATAAAAATGTATTAAGCATTTAATATATTCAAGGAAAATCATTGACTAAGAATAGTTCTACGGCAAAACATCATAGCAAAATACAAAACACTTTAAAATAATACAAGTTATAAATAAACTTTATTTTTTAATCAAATACTTGAAAGTTAATTATAATTAAATAAAAAAAAAGGTTATTATTAATTATAATTGCGAAACTGATGTTCGGATATAATAATGATAATCGAATAATTAAGAATATTGGAATATAATTTTCTTTTATTATGTCTGTATATTTAAGCACTATTTCAACATCATATTATTTATTATCTGTGCAAAAATCATTTTTTTCTAAGCTATTTGGTCTATTTCTGTAAGTCTATGACCGATAGGCTGATTTCTACTGTTATTAAGATCCTATTTTGAAATTATATAATATCATATATACCTATTGTTCAACATTAATATTGAATTGCAATACTGAAAATTTCATATTATATTATAGAATATATTCATACATCAAAATATGATCTTAACAACATCTTTGTAAGACACGTGCACTTTATACGTAAAAATGTTTTAGTAAAATCATTTTATTTTGCAATATTAATATTCATAAAACTTAGGTATAGGATTAGGTATATACATCCCGAAGGTTGTCTGACAGAGAATGTTTTCAGCGTTAAGTATATCTTTTCTCCTATTACTGTTTTGTAAGTTCCAAAGGTTTTGAATATTAAAGGTTTAAATAGGATAATAATAATTGATCATTAATTATTCTTTATAACACATATTTTAATAGTTTTCTTGTCATTCAAAACCATGGTAATCGGATGACAATAATGTCATATTTAACATCCTCAACTAATAATTTATATAATGGATTTCTTGATAATAATGTAACGATTAAGCACTGGGATATATTACAAAACCACCGATCTCTAGAGATTAGCCAACGGATCTATTCAATGAACCCCCCCATCACCCACCCGCTTCACCATCCACCGTACACACGGCGCGGTATCGTCCCGTCACGTCACGTCACGTCACTGTACAGGGACTTGGTCCATACATTTGAACTTGGGCGTGAATTTAAGAGTTTTATCTGGTTGGGGAAGTTAAGTGGTACCAATGATATCCCAAAATAAAATTATTTACTAAAACATCCCTGCGTACTAATATCTTGATATATACTCTATATATATTATAAATAAGTCACCTACTTACGCTATAACTTGGTCTTTAAGACATAAACTTTGTAATTTTCAAACAGACACCTATTATAGATTCAAATATAATTATTAATTATATTCAAGCAGCCATTTTGTTTAAATATAATTCCCATAATTAATAATGATAATTATAACACACAAATCATTTATTTATAACTAGTAACGGATATTCAAAACGAGAACGTTCGAAATCAATAATAAATTTATAATATTTTAAGTACTATTTAAGTACTTCATGTCTTTTAATGTATACAATATAAATTATAATTCACACCATAACTAATATAAATAAAATAAAAATAATTTGTACATTCAAACACAATATGGAATCTTAATAAATGGCACGAAATAAATCGTTGATTTTTCATATATTATGGCATTTTTAATGGAGAAGTTTCATAGTTTTTAAGTACGCAAAAACTTTTGGAAATTCATCGACAAATGACTGAGAAATAGACTATTAAAAGTTCATGTATTTCAGCGCGGAGCTACTGGAATGTGACGTCATACGACTTATTTTAAAGTCACATCTCTTATGACTTAGCCGCGTGAAAATTCCATAAAAATACTAAATGATAATTTGCCTGTACTGAATATAATATCGAAGCGACATTTTAAGCGATATTCAGTTATACACAGTTACACATTCAACTAAGTTTTCTGCGTCAAATGAACCCTGATTCACTGCGTGCGTAAAAATGTCGCTTGAAGCAAAAAGCTCTTCGAGATATACAATTAAAAATCTCATTTAATTCAATTGAGACGTTTAAATACAACTTTATAGTTAAATAAAAACTTTAAACACGTTCTGATAGCTTAATAAACTTAGCAATTGTACTGTTAACTCTTTAAGACTCTATTGGAGCCAAATCTACATCAGATCATGTTTACCATAAAAATCCATCCTCATTAAACATCAAACAATGAGTAAAATTTAACTTTATAGGATAAGAGTGACTTGTAATTCAACTTGCAACGTTCAACCCTAACAAACATACTAACAAACATTGCGTTAAAAAAGCTTTGAATACCGTTTTTAATACGAGTCTAACTGGTTAAGCCGTATGACGTCACACGCTAGATAGCATATTGAAATAATGCTTCATAATTTCACAATATTAATAATTGCTTCATTTTTGCATTTTACCTCAATTATAATAAAAAAAACTTCTCCATAAATCAATATATAATCGCTTGTTACTTGCAATAATCTTTTTATAAATTCATTTAAAAATTTCAACAAAAAATGGAATGTTTTTTTACAAACTAATATAACTACATGGAAGTGTTACGAATATTCTATAACATACATCGTACATCAATCAACGTCTCGAGCAAGCACCAGAGGGTGTGGGCACGTTTTACCTAACAAGTACTCACGATGATCGTATAACACGCCGATATTCCTACCCAGTGGCTTTGTATGTGGCAATGAAAAAGCAATAATGTCAGATTTATCTTGTAAATTAAAAATATTTGGCCATTTAATATAAAGTATACATTTATTAGGACTTTTGTCTCGAAACGGTATTATCTACACTATATCGTTCTCTCTCTCTCAGGTTCTGCCAGGGGGGGAGGGGAGACGAGTGTGTCAATGTCATATATCATACTTTGTCGGAGTTCGATGCGAGTAAAGAGGCGTTCAATCGCTACTCTAGCACTGCGTCTAACTACCGGCGTACGATACGCTCATCGTGAGTACCCTGTCATACCTGGACGTGCACAATCAACGTACATTTAAAAGTTGTAATGCGAGCAGTTTAATAACTTCTTGCAATGGTACATTCTGTTTTATTAGACGCATGTATTTAAGTACAATATCAGCGTTAAATTCGATATTGAAATAATGATTTCTTCCTAAGCATTACACATTTAGTATGTTAATAGCTTGGAAAATTCTATTAAAATCTCTTCACGTACACCTAAACGTGACCCTGGAATGACGTTTTACACACGTAAACTTAATGCTGGAATTATGCTTGAACAAATCGTATTGATACATTTTAACTAAGCACTGGCCGCTTCATTAACGACACGACGTCATCACATCCATACTACAAACGTGAGCCACTGTAGATACAAATATTCAGAATGCGGTAGTACCTTTAAGGTCCACAATCGCACACATGGACACATCCGTATCCATTGAGAAGCGGTCATTGTAAACATAATGATGTATAACTTGGGGTTACCTGCGTACTTGTCTCCAGCATAACAAATTATCCGTGACGTCACGGCCTCTATATCTTGGTGAGCAGGCCGTCCAGGCTCAGTATGGGGGGTACTTCGATGTCCTCCAGCCGTATGGCCGACGGGCTGTAGTGGAATTGTACTGCGTATATCATCTTCGTATCCATCAGGAGGTTTTGCTGGAAACAAACAAATATTATAAATTATTTGTTATACTAAGGTTTCTTTACGTTGAAAGTTTTTTTTTTTTATTCTTTAAAGAGCTTTATCGAAACAAAGATTATGCCGGTCTGGTGTGATCACCGGAATATGTACACCTAGTGAAGTAGGTGCTACATAAAATAACAAGGTCGTAGGTGTATTATATCGGCAAAAGAAGTACAGGTCGCCCCCGACCAGGTGGACTGACGACCTTAAGAAGATGGCGGGAAACCGCTAGATTCAGAGGGCCCAGGATCGGAGTGGCGCCAATTAGGGGAGGTCTATGTCCAGCAGTGGACTTTAAAAGGCTGCTAGATAGATAGATAGGTCTATTATATAGACATTACTAATCTATAAAAGTACGTTGTGAGTTCGATATTAATTTATGTCACTGAAAAGCTAAAATACTACTGTACCTATAATATTGAAAACGCCAAAAGGCCATTTTACAGGAGAGCGATTTAAAGATATCTTGCACAAACTCGAGCACAACTTGTTCCCTAACTGTCCTATCTAAATGCAGTAAAAACAAAGATATATTGTGACAGTGTTACCGACGTACTGAAATATATATCTTATACATATTTGATTATAACTAGCATTACGTTAGTATTTTCCCGCAGTTAAGCACCAAAATAATTCCCAGATTTTTACGAAACCAAGACCAATCGACGCAGAAAGAAAAAACAATCTAAAGATATATATATATGTCTCATTATGGCCAAAATTGAGCTTGCGTACTATAGGTTTTCTAGTGACGATATATTCAAAAGATTATTTCACATTAGCACTATTTAATATTTTTCTATAATCGATAGAGAATTTTCTTTTTTAAGTTGATAAAAAAATATATCAATAATGTAAACATACTGGCTCCTTGTCGGCGGCGGGCCCGGCGCGTTTCTGCATCAGTTTCTGGATCTCGTGGATGAACTCGCGCGTCACCTTCACCTCGAACTCCTCGGCCGGGGTGTACATGTTCAGAATCTGTGGACAGCAATGACGACATTATAGTACTATACCTGCATTTATTGAACGATGACGTCACATCCGACTTGAGTCACGGTAGTCGAATGATCATTACTTCATTTTCAATCTTCAAATTTCATTAAGCTTTTGAAATATTCAAGATTTAGTTTCCTAAGTTTCCCTCTAGATAGCGTTGGAAACACTTCGACGCTCAACTTTGATTTTATCGTATCAATAAAACTCATCACTTACCTTGCACACTTGCATGGCATTAAGGTCGCGGCACATCTCCACTGTGCTGTCCACGTCCACCATGGACTTGCGCGCCTGCAGCAGGTGTACGGCGTGTGTTATCGGTTGCAGCACTCCGATTATCTCCTCCACCTGTAATACAAGATAGCTGCTATACCAGGGCAAAAATATCAAAATAAATCGATATCAGTTGAGAAACATCCAGGGAAATCCTGGTTTTCAAGCAGCACAACATTTTTGAAGATGGATTCCGCGTCATCAATACATTAAAATACCACAGAGCCTTAAACAACGAGAACAGCACTTACGCTCTTCTGTCCGTATTCAGCGAGATTCTCCTTGATCCAGTTCTCTAAGTGCGAGATATTGTATCTGATCTGCAGCCCCTTGGCCCAGCAGCACAGGTCCTTGCGCAGGAGCAGCTGGTTCAGGCTGTACGCGCAGATGAAGTAGAATAGCTGGAAATTAAATGAAACATTTGAATAAATAGGAGTTTTATCTTTGAAACGAAGTTATAGCAAAAGAAAATCCGCAGTAATTTATATTACAGAGTGAATAGGCTCTTTATAAGTCAGTGCGCACAACATCATAGACTACATCGCCA
>DWPA01007401.1:0-10352 GCA_018251375.1 Calpodes ethlius | reverse complement strand
GGCTATAGTTCACCGTGCGGTCGCGGCTTCAAGCAGTCGGTCATAACTGCTTGAAGCAGTCCGTGTACGGCTGGCCTTAATCATCAAACGACATCACCAGTCGCAATCAGATGGCACGTTTTGTCGTGAGATATCACGCTATTGACGCGTCTAAGTATGTCCTCTGCATTGGCCGCATGTACCTACGAGTAAAGCCACATACAGCATACAGATCCAAACTTACAAAATACCGTAGATAATCTTTATTACGCCTCTGTTGATAATATGACTTGGTAAAGATTTCTGAAAACTGCTTAAAAATCCTTATCCTATTGATTTTCCATGATACTTTGAATTGATCCGGTATCAAGTCAGACACGTAAATAAATAAAAGATGTTGTAATTGTGACCACTCAATTGTATTTAATAAACAAAATACACACGTTGCAGTACCCGACTGTTCGGTAGGTGTCGCTATAGAATATCGCAGTCGTATCATTCTGCATAGTTGTGTTCACTAGCAACTGGTTAATTAAAATCCAATGGAATGCCAAAGGTTTTCAGTTCATGTATATATTTATGACACTAAACACGGACTTTTAATGGCTGTCAATATCTATCTGATAGTAATCAGCAATTATATAGATAAAAATGAAATAGCCCCCGATATAGAATAAACTCTAAAATGGAAATAAAAAAATGTCCTTGTGTTTGGCACGCAGTTCGTATAAGCAACAGTGAATTACAGTATAGAGTAGTTCCTAGAATTCCGGGACATAAAGTCGTACTAAATATCCTAGAATACCAGTGAAAGCAAATAACATTAAAAATACATCATTAGGTACAGGTGAATTCTTATGATAAGGGAAAGTTACTTCTTTTCTATTTCGCGTCGGTAAATTCGAAATCCCGGACCCCGGGGGATTTCAGGCACTTTCGTAAACACTTGAAGTAATGTGACTCGTGCCGGCTTGCTACTTGTTCGTGATTTATGTATTATGGAGGTACTTCGGAGACTTGCCGACCTACGAGAATCATAAGAGTGGGAGAGCGGGATCAATAATATCGGTATTCAGTTTTCATAATTTTACTTCAATTACTCCTACTTGGTACGCCTCGGTCCGGACACGCCTGTGAGTATCTACCGGTATAAGACAACAACGTGCTCGTACGGACAATGTCGTAACTTTCGCTGTGGTTACCTACCTAGTCGTGAGTGCATCTAATATTTTCCATCTCCGTGATATTCCTTCACATCGTCGGTATGGCGCTGCGTCCGGAAATTACAGAAATTTGTCCTGGAATGCCAACAACTCGGCCACGTCCACGCCGCCGTAGAAAGCGACGGCGCGAAGACAAAGGCCGGCCCGGGGCCGCCGCCGGCCGCACTACCGCCAAGTATTACTTTAGCGCCGGCGGCCAAATTATTACAGCGATTGTCTAATGAGCGAACACCATGATAACCTTCCACTTTTTTATTTAAGCATCGACAAGGAGCAGACAGGGAGTTACTTGAACCGAGTAACGTTCCCAATTATTTAGTAAATATGGTTGCTGGTGAGGCAGGCAACTGACCTGACCATATACTGCGCGAGGAGTTAGTAGTTACATATTTATCGAAGAGATAATATACTTCGTCTCCCAATCAAGGAGCTTATGCATACGTTATCTGTTCATACTATTTCTTCTATGTACATATACATATGTGGATTTATTAACTAGCTTGGCCACTAAAAATATTTCTGCTGCCTGTTACTGGGTATACCTAAAGTGCTGGTTAACAGACGGCTAGTTGGCAGGGTCGCCGGCTGAGTGGGCACCGTCCTCTGGCACGGGAACTGGGACATGTGAGGGAGTACATGAAACACACTAGTGTGCAGGTCAAGATAGGTACGCAACGATTTTAAGGCCCGTCGCGGAGAATGGCGGAACTTACATGGCGCACTACACGAAGAGATGCGTTCACAGCTTCGGCTAGATTCATTACCTGTGCTAGTTTGTATCCGTCCTCCCATTGTAGACATGTGTTGCTTCCATTGTGGACCTCGAGCAGTACCAACCATTTATTACATTAAAGAAGTAGGAATGACAATAAAAGGGGTAGTTTGATACTTATTTTCGTGGAAAATTCATCAGTAGGTAATGATCAAAAATGACTTTTCATATGTAACGTGGTAATTATGGCACAGTGATATAATAAGTCGAAAGTATCCCTTTGGGTACTTAAATGGCAGGTTACAACGATGTAAAAATCGAAACAGGAACTCACTATACTAAAAGTAATCCTTAATAAATAATTAAATATTACGGTTATTTTTAGCGTTTACGGACCGCAGCAAAACGCTACTTACGATTGTTTCAACTGGAATCAACGTTTAATATCGATATACTTTTGGAAAATATGAGTCCTCGTCCAATAAAACCTTATACCAGACACCTTAGTAAAATTGATAAAATTAAGTGTACTAAAGAAATTAATTAATTTAAAGGGATTGTGACCAAGCATTAACCTATTAATAATTTATTATTTCCCTATTTGATATTTACGTTACATGAGTTTTATTAAGTAACTAGGAAATTGTGTGTTAAGGCAAAAAAATAAATATTTATTTTTACATTGTATACCTATAACTAGACAATACGGGCGGAGTTAATGCCTGGCCGCTCCCCACCACTCGACCCTCTAGCCTGCGATTAATAAAAGTTGCGCATCTAGCTTATAAAATATACAATTTATATATAATTTAACAGTGTACATTCTTATTTTATCATTCATTCATTCATCAGTTTCAAGAGTGGGGAAGATACTGATCGCGAAGTAGACTTTTGAATACGCTCAGAGTTGGGGCCGTTCGTATATTAATAGTTACAGCGCTGTCGAGCTTATTAAAAATGGATTTCTTCAATTAGATGAGTATGGGAATATACAATATAAGAACATGAAGCTGCTGACAATATATAAATTCAATAATCAATAATAATGTAACGTTGTGCAATTCTCCGCCGTAGATAGATAAGCTAACTTTCCCAACAATCAATCGAACACGGTACAACTGACGAGTAGGGTGGCTCCGTCATGTTTACTTTTATACATTTTATGTAAACGAAACTTATCTGTCGAACGTACTGAGTGTGTCTGTTTACTGTTACTAAATTAACGATACATGCATACAGTCATTAACCGCATTTTATTACTTATATTATAAATTAATAACAAATAGGTATAATGTATTTTTGCCGGCCCCTGTAGCCTAGATGGTAGTGCCCCTGCGAAGCGAGGGGTCCCGGGTTCGATTCCCGGCCGGGGTAGATATATGTGTGACAGATAAATATTTGTTCTCGGGTCATGGGTGTTTGTGACGTGTTATTTGTGTTGTCCATCCCACCCGCGACACGGAATCCTACCGCGGGGGTATGAGTGTGTTAGCGTATTTTTTTGTTCCGACTCAACCGTTATAAAATTATATCTATTGCCAATTTTTTATCTTTATACATGTATCTTTTATTGACCGTATTTGGGCGGTCTAGAGTATAGTCCTCGATCCCATGTTGACCTTAAGGGGTGTTTTAAGAGGCGAGATAACCCAATCCCCTTTTTTTTGTTAGGGCTCTCTGTAGGGATTATTATTTTCAAGTAATTCAAATTATTGCTGGTCATCAGATTACTTATTTGATCAGATGTTTACTCCGGTAAATATGAATATAAATAAGTTGACGGTTTGGTGAGATGTTTCTGGAAGTTACCTCAGGTGACTGTAAGTACCTAATGCTTGTTGCTATCGTCAGAATTGGGTGGTACAGTCTCATCGGGAATATAATGTGTTTAACAATGGGTCTTGTCTCTTGATCCACTGCGGAACCAATTCTCTATAGCTAATCGTCGTTCAATGGTTAACAGAGTGATACGGCGATAGAGTGACCATTGTTCGAACACCAACACGTTCACTTTCTCCCGCCCGCGCCGCGCCGCAGTCGGAGCGAGTGCGGCGAGTGCGGCCAGTGCGGCGAGCATGTTCACCGGCGAAAGGAACAAAGAGCGCGGCGCGACATTTGCCACTTCGTGCTCTACTGATGGAATTAATGTTAGAAAGCTGAACGATCTCTGAACTGGGTACTAATTGAACCTTTGTTCTGTTGCAACGATCTTTGATCCGATACCTCGTTCTACACTTTCGTTGTTCGCGGAATGGAACAATGAAAGAATTTCTGTCGTAGGTAGTGGCTCGGGTCTGCGGGCGCGCGCTCGCCGTGTTACTGTTGCGTCCGTCGTTGAGTATTTACGAACAATGCTCACAGCCATCAGCTGATATGTCGCGAGCGGTCGATTTCCGGCATTTGTTCGTTTTCGTGATCGTGGGCGGCGGCCGGCGAGCGGCGACCTTCTCACGCCTCTGTACCTCGTACAGATACGATGTAGGTCGTTCTGTTCACTGACTTTTTGTTTACAACTGTTGCAATATTGATAGAATTTTTGGCCGCTTCAGAATTTTCACCGTAGTGATGCGCTAGCAGACCGGGGCGTCGTATGAGGCAACAGACGACGACATCATGTTATGTTATTCATATTATTATCGGTATTGTTATGTGTCCGTGACGTGCCCGGCCGGCCCGCACGGTGTCGCTGGAGTCGGCCGCTACCAGAAGACTCGTTTGCAATTTACATAAGAGGCTTTTCAAAAAAATTATATGCATAAGGTCAATAATATTATAAATATATAAAATGCTCTGCTATTTTTTTTTAATTCACACTTACTGCTGAAAAATGTAATATATGTAAGGCTATAATTTTGAAGCGATATAAATACAACTTCTCTCTTGAATCATACTTTTGTTTACACGGCGGATCACATTACTTCCAGCTAATTCGACCGACACGGCTGTGAACTGATTAATTGATTACACATAATTTAAAACGTCACGTCACAGGAGCCGCGCCGGGCGCACGCGCACGTGCCGCACACTATTTTATTATTAATCAATGTATAGTTACGCACTACGTCACGGTGAGCGCTGCCCTCGGCGCGTGGCATTGGATGTGAATCGCCTTAATCCTGCTTTCAATTACAGCTCATTCGCTCCCGTTGCACTTGCATCGTCGTATAATTAATTAGAATCACCGTCCTTAACAATCTTGGTTGCGACCATGTTTTTAACTTGTTCTTTGATTTTGATTCGGATTAGCCTTCTTATTGCACTGTTATGTTTCAAAACCTGAACTGTTCTTGCAATGAAAGACAAAGAATGTAACAGGCAGATAGAATAACATAAGACCAGAATAATAAGAGATGTGAGAAAACGATCGCGGGCAAGGACGCCCATATCGAGACAGTAACTTTAAGTAATCGGGTGAAATAGAGAAGTAAGAATATGAGTATGCCGGTGAAGACGGGTTGGGAGCCGCTAGAGTTTTAAACGGTATTCGGAGATGTGGCCAAACTTATGAAGATTAAATATTAACGGGACGCAAACATTTTGAATTTACTAACAAGAAAATTTTGAAGCCTTCAAAGTATCTAATAACGGAAAACTTCAGGGACGTAGAGAACAGAGAACCATGGGGATTACAATTTTGACAAGTTTTTTTACATAGATATAATGTGTATATCGCTCAGCTAAGCGAAGTAAATTGAAAAAAGTTTGCAAGTGAACAACATTAACACTTCCATTATGAATTGGGGTTTTGAGGTAACGAGTACGCCGATGTTAGCTGCGTCTGAAGTTCTGAACTATAAACAATTCACAGCAGTTTGGAACACGCGTCCCCGGAGCCCCGGAGCCCCGGAGCCCCGGCCCGCGCTCGGATACTATACGTAAACCACGCTCCGTGTGCCTACGATGTTATTATTAAAGCTGCGTGAATATCAAATAACCAAATCAATTACCTTTTCATATCTCCGATCACGGACCTGGCAGTCATGGTATAAAGTGGTTACGCGATCTTCTTTACCAGCAGCACCGGAGCTACAGAATACTGGAACAATGTCAGGCATACCTACCTACTAAAATTAAAACTTTACACTTGCACTGTCGTTAAATTCAGTCAACATTGATGAAGATATTGACAGGTATTTCACAGCGCAATCAGCATTTGGTTATAAATTTTCGCTGACTGCTTGGTCTCAGCGTTATTCCTACGCGATTGAGCAATGATACAAACACGTAGTTCTAAGTACGTGTAATATTCGGCGTCAGCTCGTCGAGGCCATTAGCTGTGTCGACAGCGTAGTGAACCACACAGGTACCGACCGGCCGCCGCTGCTACATACCTACTTACCCACCCGCTCGTGACGGTGACGGTGGAGCGTGGGTGCGTGATCTATCTGTATAGGAATGATGATCGTGTACTGCGGAATACTAGTAAACGTGGTCACCTGGCTTATACAAACCAGAACAAGGTACTCCTCAGTACCTGTTGGTATAGCAAAGTTACCTACATAACAGTATGGGGACGAGGGAGATCTACGCGTCGCTAGACGGAGGCTTTACCGTGTCCCGCTATGTCGAAGTCCGCGCCGACGTTTTTACACCTGCCAACTCTTGTGGCCTTGTGGTTGTCCGTTGTGGCTAAGTTCATGCCAGTGCAGTTGTTTCATCTGTCGAACGAATATTTGTCGGACAACGATGTAATTAACATCCGATTGCTCCAACATTTCTGAAAAGAAATTGATCGCTTTAATTGTTTATATCGACATAGTCTTAATCGTAAAGTCTCAATATACTCTTCTTACTAGGCTTTTAAAGCAGAAAAAATATATAAATATGTAGTTCGCGTCAACAATCTCGCTTTCAACTCGTCCGACTCGCGCAGTGCCAAGTGACCGGACGGTGTTCATCATTTAACAACTAACAGGTGTGTGTGCGTGTACCACGTGACACGGTAATCAGATACAGTTAGTAATGTACGGTTATGCGTGTGTCTACTTTGTGGTTACGCTCAGTCGCCGCGCCCGCTGGAGACAACCAGGTCGCATGAATCCGCGTGACGATGCAACTCGTTACCTTGGTATGACATCAAGCTACCGAATCGCGGGTCTTAAGTAGCCCCAATGTTCGGTTAAGATTGTAGAAAATCACTTATTACTTCACCTGGGCCTTCGATGCGTTAAGTGCTATAAACATAGATAAACCAACTTTCCATTTTTTTACGTATCCTCTTTTCTTCGAGCTCTCGCACCTCAGCCCTTCGTCCCACCTATTTGCGGCTCAGCGCTGTCGTTGCTCGCATGTGACAGCCGCACAGGCCGCGCCGCGCCGGGCACGCGGCCGGCCGGCAGGTCGCCGACCCGCGGCCCGCGACTGCAATGTCAACACCAATTATTAGGACATCAATTCGCAGACGCTGCGTTGACGGCTGACGTCAGCCGTTACGACTATATTTGCAGCGTTACTTTAATTCGAACGATTTATATTATTGTACCCCACTTTATAGTTTTGTTATTGCTACACGTGTTGTTGATCCCACGACGCCGGTCGGGATAAGGTTCAAATGGCATAATAAAATAAAATAAAATTTAGTTGCACTGTACTACCGGGCGACGTAAGGTATTGACGCTAGACTCGTGAACCCTATTATATATGTACATATATGTGTGTACCATTCGAGACCAACCGGCTTCATTATTTTTAGCATAAATAAATATTCTATTGACGAAGCTTCGAAGCGTTCACAGTCCGACCGCTCGTGCGCATCGTAAGCGACGTACTGAGCCGAGCGACTGCGGTCAATAGGTCGATGGTTGACCGTTAGTGGCTGACATCTCCTCAGTTATGTAAAGGAATAAAAAAAATACCGTGCGATGGTTCGCAATTGCGACATTATCATGTGTTAAATAAGTTATTGTCCGTGCGATTTCTTTGTTCGACTAAGCTGCGACCAAGATACGCTCGCGAGATTGACGGGGTACTGTACGTATGATCGATAATAATTGTTATTCTAAGGGAGGTGTTGCTAGAACCGATCGGCTGGTGCCGGCGGTGGCCGCGGTGCGCGCTGCACCGGAAGCCAGTTCCAGATTATTTTTACGCAGCAGCGAGCGTGGCGGCCGGCGCGGGCGGCGCGGGCGTGTTTATTGTGACTGCTCGTGAACACAAACACACACACAATACGGGGCTCGCGGGGCGCCGCCGGTCCGCCCAGACGTGTGAAAAGAATTAATTACACGTGGGACCTTTCAGTGGATTTTAAACAAGCTGTACATGCTGTATTTTAAAGCAAGCCATAACATCCCGAGGGAACCGAACGATTCATTTCCCACCTTAGAGATCAGAACGATTCGCATACGAAACTTAATTTCGTTTCAATAAAGACTTTTTCGCGTCGCATACATACCTTTTAAATAGCATGAGCGATGGAGATTTGTTTCATGTCCCTATTTTTGAGTTGGCTCAGTGCAAGTATATGGGTCTGTCGAAATCCATGAGTTTTTAAACAAATGCCTTATTGTAGCAATGTGTATGCATCGTGTTTCGTTTCAGACAATTCACGACGAGATCTCTTGTCCACCCCAATCCAATCAGTTTTGATCTACAAGGCCCATACTTCCTCTAGATACCTACAGGACAGGCCTCCATCAACAGTGGTTATGATTATTATTTAATGATCGGGCAAGGGATACGGATCCCAAAGGCTACTGCCACCATATTTGACCTATTGTAGCCGTACCTGTTTAAGAGCTAGATCTGGTCGCCAAGTCCCACGGTTTTGATGAACTGTGGTTACAGATATTAATGGGCTGCGGTGCTGTTCCATCGCCCGGTATTTCGCAGGAAATACGACAACTAGAGATCATTACATACGAGTCGAGCGCACTATACATCTATAACTTATGTCATACCGTCATTAATTTTGATTGTGTTCGGTTCTTCTTGAAATATTCCACGGGGACGTGAACTAATAAATTGCGGAGATCATACAGACCGCCCCGCGCTCACTGCCGTTAACTGGATCGGTCACGCGAGCTCCTCGTGACCGGCACTCTAATAGCAGGCAGCTGCCGACTACCACCGGCCGCGGCTGCTGCCTGCGCTTGCTGGAAGTTTTGATGTTACAACTGTAGAAGAATCATTAATCTGGTAAATAATACTTTATCTCTCTAACAGTATCTCTATATCTTAAAACAATGGTATACTCAGATATTCTACAGGTTGAACCGACTATAAAATAAAATATCCCAAATGAACAGAAAAATTAAAGCATATTAAATGAAAAACTGGTCCTGTTACTTACAAATTTAATTAAGCATTATTACATGCGCTAGTACCTATTGAAACTTTAGAAGTCTGTTCTGATGGTTCTGTGCGTTGTCTTCTGAAGAACAACACCGTGGGTCATTTAGATACAGTGGGCTTGGGTGTTCCTTTTGTTTTATTTAAAAGTGACCGTGTACGAGTCGATCCCAAGTAGCTGTGTCGAGTGTGTACGTATCGGCCACTTCCACGGACGTCCGAGCCTAAACAAAGGAAGTCCTTGTCAAATATGTAGCAGTGAATAATTGTAAGTCCGCACACAGTGACTCACATCATCGCACTTATTTATAATTAAACTGTGATCGGTCCAAATACAACCGCTAACCATCCATCGGGTTACGGCCGGAGGCTCGGGCGCCAACTCCTTCTTTCCTTCCTGTCTCTTCTTACTCGGCCGGCGACGCGTCCACGATGCCTTTGGTGTCACCGATGTCCACGGCGAGCGGTGACCACAATGACGCAGGTTTGTCGGCTGTTTACATAAAAAAGGGTATTCCGATTCAGAGGACAAGAGTCGGTCGGTAATTGTTTAACGTGTTACTGTCTGTTGTTTGTCAAGTTCTTATCTGGTCCTGGCCCTCGTGGAAACAGCAGCGGTTAACGATTTGTGCAGTTCCGATGGATAATCAATTATATTAGCTCGTTTCATTTCGATTTTTAAACTGTATTGTAGCTATTTTATTTATTAATGTAGGTACTTAGATACTTTCAAGATAATTTACTATCTGTGCGATGACATTTATTATAGGTTAAGAATAGCAAACGAGGTTGCAGTGCAAACGTCCCCTTCCACCCATCTGTACCAAACTTCGAATAGGACCGTAGGAGGGATCGTAGCCAGTTAATAAGTCCTGTTAGTATTCGGAATTAATAAGAATATCAACTTGTTTTATTATTCGCGAGTGAGGGGACTGTTAGTATAGGTTAGTCCAATTACTTACTAATAGTTCACTTAGTAAGAGTTTTACTTATATACTTATTTGTTACTAGCTGTTGCCCGCAGCTTCGCTTACGGAAATAATTTTTTTCGTTGCAGAATAGTCAATCGTAACCCAGCAGTCACATAAACTATTAATTTGATTCAGAAATAAAGATCATAAAATTAACCCGACACCCGACTGCCGCGG
>DWPA01007400.1:0-10353 GCA_018251375.1 Calpodes ethlius | reverse complement strand
GGGTGACCCAAGTGGTTTTAATGCCTGAACTTGTTACACGTACCTTCATATTAAAATTTCTCTGATTCTTTTGACTTAATTCAACGCATATATCAGTTTTTAATTATGATATAATTGTTAATAGGAATGTTAGACTTACGTGTACTAATTAAAAGTTTTTTCAGGGATGTGTCGCAAGAGTTTGCTGCGATGTGACGATCAGGACAACAATTTCTTGCAAGCTCCACCACAGGTGAGACGATGGTGATCATTAAGCGTACATTAGGGCTACATTGTGGTTGTCAGAGGCTCCATCCATCTGAGGCCAAACTAATCTTCGTTGTTCGTTTTGTACCTACCGTGCCGAATAATGGACAAAACTATAGCGAACAGTTCCTTCTGTTGGAGCTTTTTTGGCTCTGTTCCACCCAAAGTAACTTCCACCTTCTTCTATATCTTTTGATTGTCCTGTTGAAGAGATAGAAATATTGTGGATCCGGACATCCTTTTTGGTCATCCTTGATGCCTTTGGATGCTTGATGTTACTGATGTTCGTGGGTGACTGTGATCACTACCATCAGGCGGCTGGTCTGCTTATTTGTTTGCTTGGCCAATTCCGTTAAAAACCATTAATTCACTGTTATACATGACACTCACTAGTTTATTACAAACTTAACTTATTTTGTTCATCACGCCCATAAATATCTGTATTATCAAAGACATCACCGATTCGTGTACGTTGCCAAGCGAGAAACCTGATTTTCGACGCATCTCTTATGTTTTGTTCAAAATATTATAAATTTTCATGTTTTCATACAAACTTTCATATTTCTAGATCTTTAATATATCATCTGACCATTTTGTCAAATGTCCGTGTTTGTCATTTCTCTGTACCATTTAACACATTGGTCTTTCACTTCATTACGCAGGATGACAGTTCTACGTCACCGTCACCAAATAAGCTTCATAAAAGTCCATGGGGGAAGATGCGAGACATAATACAGACACACCGGGAGTCAGTGAAGAAGAAAACGAGAGGATCCAAAAGTTCCCCTGATGTAGTTCCTTTACGAAGGAGATCTCTTAGTGATGGGGCAGACAGCGATACTCCGCCAGCTCTGACCCTTACCATACCATCGTCAGAGGAACTAGGTATCTCTACAATTTACTCTTGATGTGTTTTATATGTGTTTGTGCTAATTAGAGACGATATAAGCCTACAATAAAATGCTTTATTATCCCGTTATTTTTCTTTTTAATTAATTTTATTGATTTTTGTAAAAGTGCATATGATAATTCATTCCGGATATGAAATTCTCAACATGTTTAGTTCATGATATACTTTCTAGCGTATATTACTGACCGAATTGTAAGAATAGAGGCGTTAGGGCTTCTTGATTTATAGCTATCTTTTGCTGCTTATTGCGCTAGAATGGATGAGACATTGCGCGCATTATTACCATATACCAAAAGTTTAAAAGTTCTCGGTTATCAACATTATTATCCGGCAAAATTAAATACATGTAAAGTATTTAGTTGAACTTCTTAAACGTTATATTTTATTTTAATTCTAATGACATATTATCCCATCATTCATTCTACTACTATTCAAGGGATAATTAGTTACTGTGGGATAAAAATAAATTAGTCAAATCAGCTCTTAGTGGAAGAAATTGATCTCGAAATGGGAGAAATAAATGATCAAAAATAGGAGAAATATGTGTCAATACAGGATTTAGAAGTAGATGAAAGAAAATATATTTTTAACGACATTAGTTATTAAATAAAAGAACAATTGGATACTCCACTACTGTTTAACACACTTTTTTTTCAGAATCAGAACCATCGCACCCTGTTCTCCGCAAGCAACGTTCATTAGAACTTGGATCGAGACCTCCTCAGAACAGGCCTCCTCGGGCCTCTAAGTGGACTAAAGTGAAAAGAGCATTCTTAACATCGGCATCAGCGTCCGTCCCGTCAAGTCCCAATAGACATTCTGCATTCTTCACCGATGCTGGTAAGTGTAGTTTATTTATTTTTAAGTATACAGGATTCATATTATAATTCCATAGAGAACTATTCCTTTTCTTTGCATTGGATACAAATATTTACAATTATTACATCTAACATAATTTTAGTTAATTCAAATCCATACATAAATGTTTATATCCATACGTAAATTGAAGTAAACTAAAAATATGTGTCGTGGTTCTGATCAATATCCTGCTTTGAAATACCTCGTGGCTCATTTAGCGCATTATTATTTTCTAAATATTCATTTATAGCCCCATAACGTAGTTGGTTCCGTTAGTTCGCGCATTGTATTTTCGTATCATTACTCATACGTTTAAGTGGGCTATCGGTAACCAGCACCACGTCAAGAGAGACCTTGGCATGGTATTGTGTTAATCAGGTATGCAATTTACCAACTATATTGATCCATATCTTTATCCAGGGTTTGCTTGGATGCTGGGGTTTGTTTTTCAAAGCTTTGGATTGAGATTTACATTAAACATGATTTGGAAGACCTTGTTCTATTTTAGAATAATTAGGTTGCGCTATCCAAGATTTGTTTCGCTTTAAAATAACCAGATAAAATCGGACCTATTAGATTTGGTAAAAGTTGTAGAAGTATTCGTAATTCTGCGCTATCCGTGGTGAGCCTATCATAATTTTGAAAGAAAGAAATAAGTGATTTTAATTGTTCCAATATTTTGAGGAGCATTAATTTACAACAGAATTAAATTAACAATTAAAATTAGGCTACTGATTCAGTTTAATTTGAAACCTTGCAAACGATCTTTCTCAAACTTTAAAAGTTAATAGAAATGATATATCTATATATATAAAAATGAATGTTTGTCTGTATGTCCTTTATAAAATCGTAAACTATGCATTTGATCATGTGATGATCTTTATCAAAGTTGTTGTGTATGAGCCCACGAAGGTTTCTGAGTTGTTAAGACCAATTTTCGACAGATGGCGCCACTAGCATTACCTTATTTTAATTTTTGGCGTTGCAACGCGCGGATTCATCTAGTGTAGCATAAAAGACAGCAATTGCGATGAAACAGAATACTCTGCGCGAATAATTCTATTTGAGTCTATAAAAAGAGATGCAAAATCCCAAACCATTCGGATATAAAGAAATTATCAATCAATCATACACTAATAACATTCGTGGATTGTAAACAATGTTTTTTGATGTACTTAAGTACTTACCAATATAGTTGGGTGCCATGGAAACATGAAATGACTATAGCAACAATAAAGTGGTTCACATAGATTCTCTCGAAAAGATTATTAAAAATTCATCAGAAAAGTTTGCAAAGTTTCCTCGTTGCTAATATTATAGAACCAACAAATTAGTTCCTCCAGTTGGACATAAGACTCCTAAGCAACACTGCGAAAATATCTACCTTCATAACATTTCTATAATCTACAATTATTTTATGGACATTGAAACTGGGAATGTTGATGAGATATTCTAGCTGTATACAATATTTGTTTTTGAAATAGAATCAGAAATGAAAATACAGCAAAAAATTTAAATTAGCTACAGTATAAAAATATCTGCAAAAGGAACTGTTATAAACGTTGAAAATCAGACTATAGTACAAGTTTTTTATAATGAAGACGGTATAAGATCATCGGGGTATGTAATAAGAAAAAATACTATAACATCAAGTCCTGATGTATTCGAAGTTTTAAAAAGTGTATATTAATTTTTTTTCAACCTCATACCAATAATAAAAGACTTGGAAAGAAAAAAATATCCAAAACACGATTGAACTTGCTGACAGCCATTTGCACTGGGTTCCGACAGGAATTTTGACCCAGAATTGCTTCAATAATGCAAAAATATTGTTATTAATTACATGTTAGTTTGCTGGTCAAAAATGTATTATAACTTCTTACCTTACATTCTTCTAGTCAAGAGACAAATTCTGTACAGTAATATAAGTATCTAGTTTCAAGTATCGCGGTGAATCGTTAACTATGGTGACATGAAGAAACTCTTCACGCGATTATACGTGATATTTGTCTCGTCATTTCACTTCAACATTTAGTTCATTTTTGTGTTTTAATAAGCACTAACTATGTCACAACATACAACATACACTGACGATATCTGGCTACAGAATATTTCAGTAGTACTCATCGTTCATCATCATTACAATCAATAATTGTCCCACTGCTGTCCACGGATCTGTCCACTGTCTCACAATGTAATCGTATAGATCACAGGACATAGTACACCATTCTAGTCAAGGACTGTTTAGCAAACCATTGAGAACATTGTGAAGAACTAACAGATTTACAGGTTTCTTCACGATGTTTTCCTCCATCGAAGCAATTGATGATTAACTTGTAATGTGCATATAACTTTTTCAAAATTAGGTTTGCATGTGAGATTTAAACTTAGGCTCCCGTATTCAAGGGACCAACTTTCAAACCGCCTGTATCATTTTCCATAATCTCCCTATACTTAATATCTAAATAACTTGGTAGTTAAATCAATAACAAGCAATATAATCGTTTGACATTTACTTAACAATTGACTAGAAGATATTAAATATGTCGAATGTTGAGAATAGTCATAAATGAACAAAGGGGTTTAATAAGGAAAATTAAAATATATGTATTCATATTATACAGATTGTAAATACCGGCCTCTCGACATCTGGGCAATGTTTATAAACACCTCGTCTGTTATTACAAGCCTAAAAGCTCTCAATATTAACAATTATAATTTTGATTTAAGTCACGTAGAGCTTCCTGAGAGTATCCGAGGATTATGCAGCTGCTTTATCGAAAGCTTACAACATTGTAACAGAAATATGTACGAAAAACTAATTTTATCTGAATATATGTATTTATTATAGATCAACTGTATTTTACCTCTATTCGATCTGGTAACCGCGACTTCGTCCGCGGAATTATAATTTTTATAATCATACAAACTTTTAATCTCTATTTCACTTCTTTAAACTGAAAGGAGAAGATAAAAGAAGTACTGGAAATTCCACAAATTTTACTGAATTAATATACCAAGTTTCATGCTTCTCATAAATGAGGTTCAGAATCCAGGTTAGTAAGCCTGTTCAAACATTGTCCTAAATGTTCCTGCTTCACCAATTAGAATATAATTAAGCATTATTGTCATGAAAGTAACAAGCATGCATTTTGTCGGACGGCAATTTTAAAATAGACCAAACCGACAACATCCGTAACATTGGAATCGTTCAGACATTCCTAGTAGTCGGCGCTAACCGCGGATCTGTCGCCGTGGATTCAATTCAAGGGATAATAATTCCGATCTATTTCCGTCACTCATATCACCCGAGGTGAACGCCCTATCGCTTACACCGAGTCCTTATTATTCATTTTTTCGAACCTTGGCACCTCGCCAGCCGCTAATGGTGACACCCGGATGTTACTGATTTCTGGGTTTTTGTGTTTATGGAGCTCCCGCGAATGATTAGGTATTGTACACTTTGGAGAATACCCACGAAGCGCTCTCAACGCTTGTCGATCGTAAGCGACGCGAGACGACATTCAGGAGGAGGGATGAATCGCTGACGTGACTAGCGACTGACATTAATGTAATAGTTACAAATATTAAATTAAAAGGACAAATATAATGTAATAGTGACAAATATTAGGGGAGATAAATTAGGAGAGGCTTGTGTCCAGCAGTGGACCTCCAAAGGCTGATAGATAGATAGTGACAAATATTCATTAATTACACAAAATGGATGATAAACCAGGTATATGGATCACGTAAAATCTTTAAATATGTACGTTACATCTCAGTATGATATTTGACCTTTCCTTCTTTCGGTAGGGCATACGGACATCCACAATGTTACAATTATCTATAGCCGTGAATGATTACAATTAGGTAACTTGTTTGTAATAAAAATACTAACTTAATACTCGAAGCAACTCGCATATTTATTTGAAACAGCGTGCGTAGCCTTTACTTAAAAAAATAAACAAATGACTAGAATATCTGACACTGTTATGCTGTGTAGACTGAGACATAACTTATCGGCTACTGCTTAACGACAGTAATCAGAAACCACGGCTTAACGTGCCAGTCACACATTGTGTTAGTTATTTTCGTTGAGTGACACTGAAATGTGTAACACTGTGAGTACTGTCACACATTGCTCTATGAACTACATAATAACGACGTATTTAGGAATTCATTGTAAACAAATTCCTAATAATACATCAAGTCTATTGCCTGTTACACTTTACTCATCACTTGATATATAGCTTGGAAAACACCATTTAAAACAAAGCTCCGATATGGGTGATCCACATCCGCCCAGTATAACATTTCGTAAGACCCGACCTCCTTTACGAACGGCCGAGTGTAGAACAAATTTTTAACCCCATTGAAATAAATCTCTTTTGACGCAAACATATGGAAAACCGTCAAGACTAGCGAGGGCATGTGGAGCTATTAAAGTCGGTTTATATTTACCCATTGACCAATAGTTACGACTACAGGAGAAAATTGCATACATAGTATGAAATAAAACTTAGAGGAAGTAATATTTTATACGCCAAGTAATAGTAAAGTATTTCATGCTAAGAAAATGCAATTACGGTAGCTTTGAATGTTTGAAACAAAGTAAATAATAATAACTTATTGCAAAGTAATCATATTGTAATTGTTTCACTTTATGTTCCGAGTCCTTGTCCCGTCAAGCACCGAAGTTTTGAATGGCGTAGACATAATTTAGAACCAAGACCCCTAAGCAAATATTTCTTTGCCATCTCTGGAAACAATGTCGAGATCAAACAGAGAAAAAATACTTTTAGGACCCCTCGCCTCGTAAACTGAACACAGACCTCTCCTTTTGAGGGGCTTTATTTAATTCTTCGTCTTGAAATAAGGTATTTGCATCTGTATGCGGTGTCCTATCGCTAAAATACAGAACGATAAAAACTTAACGGTTAAGTATTCATCTATAGGGATACTTAAAAATTCGACCAGGTTTAGCTTCCTTACCAATATAGCCAGCCGCCTAACATTCTTCTTTTAGAATGAGACGTAAAATGTTTCAGCATTGTGATTGTCTTTATTACAGTAGGTACGAGGTACCAGTGCAGAGGTCCAATAATTAGCAGGATCCTCTATTCCTGCTTAGTCACCAGGTTCATGGATGTCCATAGGCAGGGAAAACCACTTACCTCCACCTTTAAATTTGTCTGATAATTTGGCATTTACCGAGAAGATTGGCGCCATTAATTTCAGATATTTGTGTATCTTAAATATAGATCATTTTAGATAACAAAACACACTGAGAGTTGTGTCATGACAGCTGTCTGTAGGAAAATCGTTTTAAATTATTTAAAAACACATCAGTCATGAATAAATTCTTGAACAAAGCCGGCAATCTATTGAAAGTGTAAAATTAGGGACGATTTATATAGCTACGTCTATTCTTGCTCAGCTATTCACTAGTTCCACTAAACTACGCATTAAATTTTGGGATCAATCGTCGCTTGACTCTTCTTCGCATCTATCCATAATTTTCTTTACGTCACTTTTGTGGAATTTATATTATTCATCTGAATGCTGAAACTTTATAAACGGTTTTCATCTGATCAATGGATAGATCATAAGAATATTTGGACTAAACAAACGTTAAGGAAACAAAATAAAGGTTACGTACAATAATTATAAAAGCGCTTAAAATTATGAATTGGTAAGGATTTTATTCTCATATTAACTGCAGTAAAATTTAATCTTCATGTTTAATTAAGAGATCCCGAAGAAGGAAATTCGAAAACAATTGTTACATAGAATAGGTGATGAGGCTGAATTTCTACGTACCGTACTATAAATAGTATGTAAAAACAGTAGTGTCAATATTGAGCGTGTACATAATTGAAAACATATGAATCATACATCTTTATGTATGAGTCTTTACTCCTGCTATTATGTTTTTCATTACTCTAGAAGCCTGAACTTGGCCATAGTTACATAACGATACAAACTACAAAAAATAAGCACGTGATATGTTTAAAGTAGTAGATTTTTTATTTTGAAACTGAGAAATGATAATGATAAAGATCCGTGCGTGTGAAGCTTTCTGGCCCTTTATTTATCTTTATCCACTAGAGATTTATGATCATTACTGATACTGTTAACATCGATTTGTAATTTCATTAATTTGTCTTTGAGCCTTTTGTCTATATCTTCAGCTTTATCTTCATTCATCATGCGTCTTAACAAAACTTGCATTTCATCTTCGTTACTGGTGTTTCCACCAGAATTTCTTTTAATATCTCTGTTCTTCACCACATTAAGTACGGTAGCATTATTATTCGCTATAAATTTATCTAAATCTTCTTCGTAAGTATTGTTACCGTAAACACAGTGCCTAACTTCTTTAATAAGTTGAATAGCCTCATCTTCAACTGTTTTTACAACTTCAATCAAACACGCCTCATGCATTGCGCCGTGGGCCATCAGCTTAGTCAACTCAATCACTCCTTCTATCAACTTCCCTGTTATGTCCATCATGACAGTTTTTATGAGAGGAGACTGTAAAAATAAAACTTATATTTATTATAATCCTTACGTCTCAATAATTATTGTTTAGAGAAGTAAAGGATAGTGAAAGTATTTGTTCAACTAGATTTATGAATAGTATTTGGCAACATCGCGGGAATTCGTATTTTTACGGACGGCGAAGTGTAAATTAACATACCTAATGATTTTACAGCCGCAAGCGCATGTTGATGCAGCGGAACATTGAAAACGTTGTAAGCGATTAAATAATTTGATATCACAAGTAAATTTACGACTGTATAGTGTTTTGCGATTCAATTCGCACTCAACTAGCGGATATGAGTAATTTTCCTTGGAAGTTTTCAAATATTTTCACTTTGGCCCGAATCGCGAGTTTTACAACGGTTTCTGGTTATTGTCGAGTCTGGATATCTGTTTATTAAATATAATCTTTTACAACTTCTTAGATTATATTTGACGCCGCGCCGGCCTCCGTTTTAAAGAAATTACTACGACTTTATTTTGATTTTACCATATTTTTTATGGTTTTACTTTTTGAAAATACGCATGAATATTATGTAGTACAAAATGATTCATCAAACTATAATTGTATAATTATATATTATTAAAACATCTGTAGAAATTTGTTACTTGTATCAGTTTAAATATTCGTAGAAACGAAACTGATAAGTAATGGAACATGACACTTTAATTAAGTCTGCTGTCGGCTGTCGTTGGAATTAAAATACTTAACAAAAATAGAAATTAGAACTTTTGTCTCATTTCGTATACACACATTCTGCATTGTGGGTCGTTTGTGTAACATTTGTTAAACATGAATGTAGCGGCTCGTTGCTCGAACAGCGCCCAGAGATATTTCCGTTATAGATAGATAATTAGCTCAAGTTTATTTATACTATAAAAATACACTTGAGTAAAGCTATGAAGTTAACCAAATTCGCTTTCACCTTCGATATGACGCAGTGGACGACCTTCCGCAGAGCGTCGTGGTCGTGCCCGCAAACTTTTAACAACCCATAAATTTCCTGCTTTTGTTCGTTAATCTGAAAGAGGGCTACGCGTTGTTATATTTACGTCGCCAGATTTAATGTTACGCGTCTACATTTTATTGGTTTATTTATTTATTCCTTATTGACGAAGTAACTGTGGTACAATTGACGGACTTAATGTTATGTACCATTCTCTAAAGGTCTACTTTCAGGGTGTGCAGAGAGCGGTTATAAGCGACACTATAATATAACAAGAGATATAATTTGAAGCTTAAAAGAGTAAAAAAATCGGGAATAAATAAACAGAGGCAAAGATACAAGTAAACAGAGTGAATAAAGCTTATTAATATATTACTGCTAAACTTTAGAATATAGCTTATATATAGGTTATGTGCGTTATTCATCTTTTTCCCTGTTTACTTATTGAGAAGAAACTATTTATAACCTGCCATACTATAAGACGTAAAGAAAATTCTATTTTTTTTAATTTCACTCAAAACTTACCGGCTTCACACCCTGCCTTATCGTGTTCTTTAACTTGATGACCGTATTAACGGCCAAGGCAGGATCCTGACCGATTAATGCATACCCACAAACTACCATTTGGTGCAGAGCCTTCTCCGCTAACATCGATGTTTCATTCCCCTTCTGTAGCAAACACTCCTCGACCTGCAGAAATTTACAATTATATTAGGAGTTTATATCTTACAAGATGTGCCCGCGACTTCGTCCGGGTGTAATTTAACACAAAGTGTTTTACTTTATTTTGTTTTAGTTGTCTAAGTTACTTCTCATTACATCAGCTACCTGTGAATAAAAGTCCCGTCA
>DWPA01007399.1:0-10354 GCA_018251375.1 Calpodes ethlius | reverse complement strand
GACTGCTGGACATAGACCTCCCCTGATTTATTACTATTGCAATAATTGCCTTATAGCAACTGTATTCCGGTATAATGGATGCTCTACGTTGCCGGTTATACAAGATATAAGAGACGATCTCCTGTCCTGAGGCATAACAACGCGTCTGTGATCAATTTCGAATGGATCAAATAACTAATGCTTACTAATGTTAGTAATAGCACTAACATACACACTCCTAATGCCCACAGTATTTTTACTAACGAATAATAACAAACTGATATTCTTATTAACACCCAATACGAACAGAACTTACTAACCTCAGTCCCTCCTGTAATCGTATTCCAAGTTTTTAAACGATACGAATAGTGGTTCTACAGACTTCTTTGTTAAATCATGAAAAACACTCCATAATGCTAGTTACAAGACTTTACAACTCATAATAATTCTAATCAATGAAACTAAAATGGTATATATTGCCTAAAGTTCTCATAACGATGAATTTACATTTCACTCAAGGTGAGCTCCAGACGAGGGAGCTCCTGAACTGTGAGTAACATAGTCACTAGGACTCTGGTAGACGCCTTCTTTGTATATTGTAAACTTTTTATTATTGTATGTTACCTGTGGCATCACCTGCTTGGAAAAAGGAACAGCAATAAAAAGGTTGTCGAATCCTTTCTAACAGTTGCTAGGCAACGCTTTGTTGTTAACTACTTTATTTAATTTAGCTGAAATGTACATAGTAATGTGTTTTGCCGTAAATATATGTTTTTCGCGGTGAAAAGTAGTCTGTGGTCGTCATCCTCCCAATTATCTCCACACAAAAAATCATACCATAACAACGGTCCGTTGTACCGTTAAAGAAGGACAAACAAACTCACGCACGCATTTATAATATACGTAAAAATTATCATGATATTTACATATATAACTGTCTCACAGAACATTTGATATTCACAATTAAAACAACATTAATTACAATAATATTTTAATTAAAAAACTAATTCGTACTTATTGATGTACAATGTTATAAATTACGGTAAATCTTATACTTATATTATTACTATGTAAAAGTATAAAGTATATATTTTATAATACTTACATATTTAAAAAGATCACACTGACTAGATTGCCACACCCCTTGTCTGCTTTCTTTCTTTCATTTTATATGATGTATGTATGTTACTCAATGATGGTAAAAAAATTAATGCAAAAAAATTTTGCAAAAATATATTGTTAGATAATCATTTTCCAAATCTAAAATCTAGAATTTCATTTCAATTATAAATCTATAACACTATTTACTGTATGAATAAAATAACTGCATTTATAATAATGAGAACAGTAACATCACATAAAACGAATAATTTAATTTAAGTTACTTTGTTAATAACAAACGGGATATTGGGAATTCGAGGAATTAATTGTTATAATTATCATGTTGAAATTTTGTTATTTCACTTGTTTTGTATAACACGGGCGTTTGTTACTCTCCCAACGTATAATTACGCAAATATATATATAATGTTAATATATATAAAATAATAAATAATAATATCAATAAATAATATTAGATAAATATATATCTATTATACAGATCGGAGAAAATACACACATGCATTAGTTAAATATATATTTATTAGTATTATAAATATATAAATTATAGAGTACATATACTATAAAAATATCACAAATGTTGCCATAAACAAATACACAAACTATAAATATTGTTAAATAATTAAGCATTTGTAACTTTGGGTAATGTTAATAAATTATTGACATTCAATTAAAAATATACTATCTAATAATATACGTAAATAATGGTAACATAACACAACTATCATTTACAATATGAGTAACTTACAGTAACTTTTGACCTAGATAAAATAAATGGAGTATAATATATATTTTAATGTATCGTTTTATAATTCTTTGGTAAGTTAGCCGTATTTCTTACATAGGACAATTAGTATAACTTATAGTAACCATGTTAATTATAAATTGATTTCGATTAATTTAATTTCTCATATTCTTATAATAAATACCATAACATTAATCGTACAAATTATATAACTAACATTGATATTCATTTTATCATTGCTTAAGTATTTTATATAATATTTAATAGGAATAAGCTCGCTAAGTTAATTTCTAGATTGCATTAATTTAAATAATTTTATTTAAATATTTTATCACTCATTTAAATTATATTTAAGATAGTGTAACTTATATTAATTAAATTAGTCGTGTTTACAATTGATTGTGAATCATAATATTACGATATAAAATACAAGTTACCCTCGTATTATGGTAACGCGTTATTCCTAGTAACTATAGATCACTAAATCCATGTTGTTGTTCAATCAACCTGTAATCCCCCATGTCCTGAGTCCCAGTGATGATCTGCAGGACCCGGAAGGCCTTTGATTGCCGCGGCGTGTCCTCCTGTGTGATGGTATGGTAGTACACGCTGGAATATATAACGATAGTCTTATTTTATGTTGATGCAACCAAACTACGTGTTAAGAAAGAATTTTGTTATGAAAAAGACAAATATTGACTAAAAACGTTGAAACTGTTTCATAAATTGAAATCAAACGTCAAAAGCTGTATTAAAAGAATATAACAAACTGACCTAGAATGATATTTCTCTTTATAATTAATATAAGGTATTTAAATTTACTTTTCGTTAATTTGTATGTTGAGTATCGCGTTAATATACGCGCTTATTTATTGGCCACGTCTATGTAATGTCATTGTTGACGCGGTAATTAACGCGTTAGGACGCAGATGGGTCGTGACATAAGGCGAGAATGTTTTTTTTTAATAGTATAGACTTCAGAAATGGATATTCTTTTATCATCTTTTATTACACAAATTTAGGAAGTCACACATTTTTTTTATAAATCTAAGTAACTAAATAACGATTTTTTTTCACTTTGCCTGGTGCAAGCTTTATTTAATCCTACAGTTTGTAACTTGTTCGTGATTTATCCCGTTGGTCATTGAAGTTTTTACTACATTTACATTTTACATTCCATATTTAAATCATTTTCAACCACACACTTTTAAATGGTGATTTAAAGTAGTCTCCATCAAAAACAACACTATTTTAAACTGGAATTACCACTTTGAATCCTTCGTTGTTCTTAGGATTCGACTTTATCATCCTTCGCTATGCTGAGGATTCAACTCAAGGATTCTACGTTCTGTTCTGAATTCAAAAAACAATGTCGTCTTATAAATAGTTATTTGATTAATAGATAAACAATCAAATGAATCCTATTATTAAATTACTATATACAAATATTTTAATTTTATATATGATTTTCAATATTGTTCTTCGTATATTATATATTTATTTATTCGAATCAAAGACACAATTCTAATTTTCAAAGTTTTAAGAGCATTATAAATTAGTCGTCACAGTTATAGTCAGCTAATGTTTTAAATATTTATCGTCAGCTATGTGACGTCAGATATTAGCAAAGCGACATTCTAGTGCCACTCTAGAAGTTACTAGAGAAAGAAGAGTAGTTACTCTTCAGTATTTTGTACTCTCGACTACAAGAATAAATATTGTAGTTTAAAGTACATTTAAAACTTATAAAAATGGAAAACCAAGAATATTGAGTCCAGCTCTATAACCACAAACCAGGGTTGCTTAAGAGAGGGCAGGACCTGGTCTACTTGCTTGGTACCTTAACGGAATGGTTATAATTATTAATTAGTCATTAATATTATTTCTGCTATCATTATTCATATTGAAACAATGGTCGAATGTGTTTCAAATATAATAATTTTACGTAAAAATCATTATCCGATTTGATTATTGGTATAAGTACCGAAATTATGAATGAATGAGCTTTATTAATTTTTAATTAATTTAGCAAGATGACTGAGAATATTAACGAAGTTAGACGATCCAAAAAAAGTAATTAGCCGAACTCGTAATCAACAACAAACTAAACAACAGAAATAGCCAATTACAGGCCGCAATGATTCGATTAGTGATGCGAAGAGAATTAGAAATCGTTCTCAAAGCGAAGAGATGCTAAATATACAGCAAGCGTCACACTTAGTCATCGCGAAAGAAGCGGTGCAATAAAAATTGTGTTTACTTTGGACATTGCACACAGCTTCCTTAGTACCGCCCACCGAAGCTGAAAACAATGACATAAATCATACAGTCACAATATACGTTTGGATAATATTTTTCTATACATTTGGAAAGTGTTAACCATTCCCGAATTATGTAAACGCAATAGATATCTTTCTAAGAGCTGTCGAATAAATAAGTAATGTGATTTAGTTCTGAATTTGCTACATAAATAAATCATAGTTACCTTCTGTTTGCCCCACCATTGCTAACACCTTCAATCTGAATGGGTATTATTCTCGTCTTGGGCTGATTGTCTTGGCTCTGGAAATTTCTATTCAAAGTTGGCAATTCTGGTTGTTGCTGTCCTTCGTCAAGTCGGACAAGCTGCGGTGATAACACTCTCATGATGCGTTGAGTTGGAGGCGAGAATGGAGCTTGAGCTCTTGTGTTTTGTGTCTCAGGGTTTTGATTCATATCAATCACAATCCTCAACTGAGGTTGTGGACCTCCCTGTCTTCCTTGGTCCCTCATGTCGTTACCCGATACTTCCATCTGTATTGGGATTATTCTGCTGCCTTTATTATTGTTGTCCCTTGGTAAACTTTTTCGGTTTTCTGATGGTAGTGTTGACCAGTTCGGCTGCGCAGACTGTTGGTATTTAGGTGGACTGACTACTTCGCGTCCACCGCGTTGCATGTCATTGCTCTTTCGAACCCATTCCGGCTCTGGGTTAGAATCTCTAGGAGGTGTGACAAGCTCCCTAGGTATGCTTCTTCTACCTTCCAAGGGTCTTTGGCACCAAACGGGTGGAGGAGTTTTAGTTTTTTCCTTCTGTGTTTTTACCCATGGGGGTATCGATTTCGGACTTTCAGGACAAAAGTAAACGGGTTCCTGATTTACATAAACTGCTTCCTTTTGTTGTGGGCTGTTATTAAATTCGGGTTGTGCATTATTTTTTCTTGGTGATACGGGAATAGATATCGAAGACTGGTATCGGTTTTGTTCTGGTGGTGTTTGAGGGGATCTTTGGTTGTTATCTTGTGTTCGCCATGGTGTTTTGTTGCTATTTTCTGGTATCCTGTTGTTATTGGAATCCTGTGCTGTTACCCATGGAGGGTTATACGACTGTTGATTTCCAACTTTATTTTCTTGCTTCCATGGAGGGTTGTATTGAGTTTCGGTTCGATTATTATTTGTGTCATTCGTTTTCCATGGAGGAGTATAAGGCTGTTGATTTGCATTCTGATTATTATTATACGCATTGGATTGATTTTCATCTCCTCGGGGATGTCTGTTCAAGGTATTTGTTCTCCAGGGAGTCGTGTTTGCTGTTTCAGCGTTTGGATTTTGTGATACTTCTTTGATGTTATTGTAATTGTTTGGCGCATTATTAACAAAGTTTTCTTGGCTCCTTTGACCAGCTCGCGGCAGAGTATGAAAAACAGGATTATTAGAAGGTTGATATCCTGGAGGACTCTGTTGAACATTCGGTGAAAACGGCCCTCTGTTTATATGAGGTGATTGTGGACTATTATTCACAGTACTTACAGGAGAGTCTCGTTTTTCCGGCTGTCGCCAGTTTGGTCCTGGGCTAGGAGAGTATGGCGAACTATTGGGAACAGGGGATTGATTGGCAAAAGGTTGAGGACTTTTATTGAACTGAGAGTCTTGCCTCACTAACATTTCACGAGTTTGAGGAGATCCATTTACATTTGTGGAGTTAGGTATTTGATTACCATATTGCGCTTCAGGTCTATGCAGCGGACTTTCAGGAGCCTGGTTATTCTGATTTCCATAAGGATAATTTTGTCTTTGGAAATTATTCTGCATCTGAGGCGAATTATAACTGGGAGCTTGTTGTGAAGGTAATTTAACAGTAAGTGGAGAGGGTACTTTTTCTACAAATTTTGGTACCGCACCCATTTGCTGCAATTGCTCTTTTTCAGATTCCCAATGGTATGGACTGTTTGTTTTCCTGAGCATTCCTATAGGATTCTCTGGAATAACGATTTCAGGTCTTTCACCTAATAAAACTGGTTTCGGTGCCTTTGCATTTGGAGCTTGGATAACCAACGGTGGTGGCGGAGGAGGCGCCGGAACAGACGGTGGCGGTGGTGGTGGTGGTGGTGCAGGGCCCCCTTGTGGCCGATAAGCAACATTATTTGGTTGCTGTCCATAAGCTTGTTCTTGTTCTTCCTGTGAGCGTTGCCTGGCCAACCGCCTGGCCATGCTAGGCGTACGAATCTGAGATAAATCCAGGCCGCCAGGCGTGTACGTGAAGGGTTTCTTATCTTTTGTCATCATTGCGTTTTGGATGCATGCTGGTGGCTCAACGGCTCCCATTGGCTGGAATTGAAGGTAAATACCGGCAATTATGATTGTGCACCAAATTGTGAAGTTAAAAGTAACATTTTGTAACAAAAGGGAACTCCTCAATGATTTTAATCTTCTGTATTTTTAGAATAAATTTAGTGAACTTTAGCTTAGTGCTATCATGCGTTTTGCTAACAAATAGTTTCTGCGGGAGATACATATTGCATATTTTTTTGTTTTTATCTAAAATTCGTTAATCGAACATAAAAAACCGCCTGATTGTAAGTGGGTAAGGTTGCCCATGAATATCATAAAGACCCTTAGGTATCACGGATGCATAATTTACTAATGTTGCAATTATTCATTTGAATAATTAAAGTTGCTAACGTACTAAAATAGAAAGATACTCACATTGACATGTGTTTTTCCAAAGTTCGGGATTCTTCCCATATGTCCGGGCCCTGGTCCGTACCTGGAAGAACGCCAAAGTTTATGCTATTTTCATTCAATATGACATTTTTTTATGCACGGAGATCAGAGACCAGTAATTAACCTACATTTCTATATTCCAAAAGAATAATAGCTAGATTGATGGCACTCGCTAATGAAGAACCATAGACCAGAAAAAATTAAGAATGCATAAAGAAATCGATTTATTGACATTATTGATTGACGTTATTGACAAATGCCCAAGATATTACAATACGTAACGGTAAAAGATGTTTCAATGGCTTCAATTTAAGTATTATATTAAATATAGGTAATATTAATAAAAGAAGGTGAAAAATAGGTAAATAGTGTAAAACTTACCCGTTCTCAGTCATGTTCATGTTGCGTCTGTCGGGCGTTGGAGAGTCGCCGCCTGCGGAGTGAGATCACGCCTTCATTAATAGCCCGTAAACAAATGTTCCACAGGAATCTGGCGTGTTTCGCCACCTCTCGGTCGAAGGTAAAAACAATACATCGCACACATTCAAAAATCGAAATGGAATTATATTCAGATTAAAGATTTGAATTTAGAATTGATTGAATCATCTCGAAATGACCATTGTTCAAGGTCTTCCATTATTGTAAAAAAAAAATGTTTAAATTCTCTTAAAGTTTCAAATTCAAATAAAATTAAAAAAAAAAACGATTTATCGATTGATTCTAACGTTTCTAAACTGAAACTTGTGTTGGCTTTATTCCAGTAACTATAAAATAATTATGTGAAGAGGATTCTAATTTCAAAATTACGGCTAATACGAGTTTTACCTTAAATATTTAAAAAAATAACGCACCATAAATTACAAATTTAGAACTAATGAATTATCACAATCGGTATTGTCTTACAGTAGCCTGTGACAAACTGCGATAGTCATAGAGGTGAGTAAATTATACAAGTAAGTCTAGACGCCTACATCGGCCAGTTGGCGGGAAAGGCGTCAAAACACTTGTTCGAGTCCATGATTCGTCAGAGGACTTGTACTGACTACTCATAACTTGTCACATTAATCTTTAGAAGTTATAAAATTGCATTTCGAACAATTAATCATGTACCTATATTACTTTTGAAAACTATTTTGCCGGAAATAATGTTTTATTGTCAAAATAATGATTAATAAATCATTCATATCATCAATATAATGAAGCAAAAATATTTTGTTGATTATTTTTTATGTAAATAACTGACAAATGATGGACTATCTGATGGTAAGTGGCCATCATAACCTATAGACATCAGCAGCACCAAAAGTATTATTGATGTGTTGCTTGCCAAGAAAAAAGAAAGAAAAAAAATGCTAGCTGAGTTCAGTATATAATATCTATAACGTGATTCTTATGATTATCTGTGAATTTATATCCACTTAATGCATTCCGATAGTACAAGGTAGTGAGAGAGTGCGCGGGAAAATGATCACTTCTCGGTTTATATTATTAGACAAGCATAGAAAAATGTTGTTGTTCTATCGGCGGATTTTTACTTGAGCACCCCTTTACTATCTCTTGCAAAATCTTACCCCCACAGATGAAAAATGCATACATGAATATCGTTGGTAATAAGGTATTCGTTACAAAGTCCAGTGACCTCTAATAGGCAGTGTCATAGTCTAGTCCGCTGATCAGAGAGTACTTCGGACAGGGACGGTTGGTTCGCACAGCGTTGACGGATGTCCCCGACAGTGTTATAAAAAACAAAGCATCTTTGTGATATTTTGACGGAATTTTTAACTATTTATTACCAGGGATGGTATGTGCCACCATTTTGGCACTCCTACGATAATTATAAATAATCAATGGCTAGACGCCAGGTTTATTTTTAGCTTCAACTACGCCTTCCCAGTCTGAATGTAAGCGCGAGCAATAAATTTACTTTTTTCGGAGCAGTAATGCTGATCTGTGAACGGATTTTCATTCGCCCCGTCAAGAACTAATTACTAGGTAAACTGGGTTTAAGCCAAGAACGAATGTATACACCTGACGGTGATACATTTCTGTTTTTATACTTTTTACTAACATACCTCACTAGTATGCAAGCATCTATGTAATGAAATCCGAGATTAATTTTCAGTTTTCGCACCGGTGCAATTTTATCATATTTTTGCTACGATGATTTATTCCTGTAAAAGCAGTTTTAAAAGATACGTTTGGATCCGAAGGCCTTGAAACAGTTTCCGATTTTGAGATGATTCAACTATTCCACAGCCAATCCACAGTTAACGTAATACGTATCTTTATATTTTATTGAAGCCACATTTTTGTAAAAATATAATTAGTTTTTAGTCAAACTTTTAATGTAGAACTTTCAAATATTACTACAAGTTGATGTAACTTTTAAATTACTGTCTTCCTAAGTTTTAACAAAGCATGAACTGCCAACTAAACTTCACCAACATTTGGAACAACCACCTTAAACCCTCTTTTTCATTCTAACAGGACCACAGATGATAGCAATGGCGCGAGATGCAAATAATGATCATTATGAGTGCATAACCTAGTCCTAATGGAACAACTCACAGGTGATAATTGTATGAAACTACTCGGTGAATTGCCAGCCAATTAGATCATTTTTTGGCACGTGACTATTGCTCAAATAATTGAACAAGACATTGTAATGAGTGCATGCATTTTTATGCTACTTTGAAAAGTTGAGGCACAGTTATGCATACTTCTTCATTTAAAGTTTTAATAAAAGGTAATTCAAGTTGAGTATGTAAATTTTGTTGTTTTTTTTTAATTCGCACAGATAAAACACTAAAAATTATTATAAGTACTAAGTTACATTCGTTTATATTTCACTTTATATATTCAGCTCAGAAATTTAAATTAAATCTAGCCTATACATATACAAAAATGTATAAAAATTAATATTAAAATTGTTCGTAAATTACCTACCAAATATTAGACAATAACCTTTTTTTAATGAATCACTAAATTGTAATTTATTTAATTACAATTATACCTTCGATAATATTATTATTCAATTTATCAGGGTCTATTAACCCTTTCTTGGGATCGCGACCGATCTATCTGGGATTAGTTTTGAAACCATCGCATGCGGGAGAGCTTCGAGAACTCGTGGGAAAACACCAGCGGTTTATTAAGCCGCTAGAGATAAAAGCTTTTGTATGTTCGTTTTTAAGATATTTCTGATGATATCGGCATAGTCGTAGAATACGGTCGGATTTGAAATTTACTATTATTATTCGTTTTCCGCCAAATGACATAGAAACACTTGTAGGTACCTACTATAATTAGAAAAAAAAAAATTTTTTCTAGTTTAAAAAGAAATTAATTAATAGTTTCAAAAAATTAATACTCGTTTTTATAGTGCAATCTGATAACTGTGCTGTTTCATATTCAGCAATTCCCTTGTCTAGAACCCTTAGTAAGTGACTACACTTACTTACTTTAACTATAAACTTCGTAGCATAAATAGAAGTAGTTCAAATACAGTTTGGAAAATTTGTCTCAAAC
>DWPA01007398.1:0-10354 GCA_018251375.1 Calpodes ethlius | reverse complement strand
TGACCGGCTTCATACTCATCGGACGATCCATAGAGCTCCATCTAAAGTCGCGGTCTCATCGGACGATCCACCGAGCCCCGATTTAAAGGCGCGGTCAGAGTGAAGGTTCCACACTTGCTAGACTAAAGGTTCTGTATCGCTACACGCGTAAAACGGTCGTATTGCTATCTCCAATTGTAAACCTGCGCCTACTTAATCATGATTCTATTTTTACTAACGCGGTGTAAGTCGTTCCTTCCTCTCTATTTTCATCTCATGTCTCCCGAAACAATCATGCGATGGTAACGTCATTATCCAGAGCTTTATAACCTCATCACGTCTCGTCAGCATCGCGTCATCACTCCGTGCCACCCGCTGTGATCCCGAGTCACATTTTTTTTCCAACACACTCCATAATACATACTGGATCGTCCGATGAAAACCAGACTACTGACAAGTCTTAACAATTAGATTAATCCTATAAGGCGATAAAGTGGTAATTATACGGGAAGGAACTGCCTATAAAGAATCATATAACTTATCTCTCATTACTCCATGCTCATCATTACTATGTTGCATAGATTACCGGCTTCCCTTACCTAACACTTCGCTGGACGTAATGAAAATAAAACGATAATAAATACATTACGAGAAATTAGTTATGTTCGCATGTTTTCTATAACTGACCTTTAAATACATGTGTTTGCTATTATTTATTTTTTATATTATGAGATTTTCTTGCGCATAATAGATTTATTATTGTAAGGAGAATAATATGGATCTTTATCCGTATTATTTGAATGGGATATAGGGACAGGAGATGATAGTTTCTTGCATGTACTTATAATGGTAATATAGTCAATTTACAATCAAAGATCTGGGAACCAGGAATATCCTACAGATCATCAAAAATGTGGGACTTGGCGACCAGATCTAGCTTTTAAATGGGTATGGCTACAATAGATCAAATTTGATCGCAGTGGCCTTTGGGATCTATGTCCCTTGCCCGATCAACAAAATAATAATAATAATGTATTTATACTAATTATTATCAATATATTCATTGCAGGGCAATCTGTATGCTATGCCCTAGACCTAAAGTTCATTGTTCCTATAATCCATGTTAAGGTGTAAAGCTAGCAATTCTACGCCTCCGTGATAAATAAGAATAGTTAATATTGTATGATGCTTTAGTTTCTGATATTTGAAACCAATCCATATAAATTACAGATAATATATGGTATTTACCAATAACTAACATTTAAATTTATATTATAGGGATATTTTACATGTCGAAAGTGACCTTTAATGGCAATAGAGGATTAAAAATTAAAGTAACTATAGTATAGTGTCCGAAGTGCAACTATTTATACTTTTGATATTGAAAAACAAAGGCTTACAATGTCATGATAGAATATTTCATGTGAGCAAATAACTGGTATTTGAAAATATATGTGCAAATTTGAAATCAACTGAATAATTTATGAAATTTATATATTTTGTATAGGAAAAATGAAAAACATTGCATAAACAAATAACAAAATCATGTTTATGTGAATATTGCCAAATAAAATCACCTCCAACATGTCTGAACACAACAACACCCTAACCGAAAGAAAATTACATTTTTATGTTATGTTTTATTTATTTTCAACTTAAAACTAAATACTTAAGCTAGTTAAATATTTTTTAGTATCACAGACCAAAAATCAGGTAGGCCATTTGTCTCCTGCATGAAAGGTACTCATATATTTATTCTTAAAATTAATATCACAAATTAAACATTTATTTCAAACTTACGCAGTACCTATACTAACCTTTTCCACTCTTTCAAAGTTTCTTGCCTTCATCTGAAATGAAAGAGAACATTATTAGCTATATAACATGGGGTGGAAACAATACATTATACAACAACATTATGAGCACAAATACAGTGAAAGTAACAAGTAAACAATATAAAAGTGTTATATAAATAGTTGAGAACTAAGTAGAAATGCCATGAGATGGTAAACAGTATGGTAACAACCTACATTATCAGATCCAAGGACATATTATCTGTATTATTATTACATATATCTATCACTAAAACTTCAAGTTAAACTTGGCAAGCAAAGTCGCTGCTAGGTGTTTCTTAGTATCTTCCAAAAAAGTCGAAATTCAGAATTCTTAACTGATTATAATCATGTTACGATAAATGAACCCATAATGTCTTAAAGTTTGTTAAATAAACAAATTACTTTCATTTAGTTATTTATGCAGGTCTTATATTCTCCTTTAACAGTCATATATATATAATCCGCTTGGACATGAGTTTGAGAAGTTGAGAGCCTGAAGAAGTATTGATATAACTGTGACTATGACAAAACCCTCTATTGTTTCTGCTGCTTCTCGCAGGAGTACTGGTGAAGGAATTTGATGAAGCGATTATGTAGAACTACCTTTGAAGTGTTCAAACAAACCTACTGTGAATCACATCTATCTACAAAATTTATTGTATACTTTTTTTCTAACCAAAAATTTGTGTGCATGAACTATTAAATATATAACCTATCCAATCTCATACAGACCTCCTGTTCAATATAGATCTTCCAGTAACGTCCTGTAGTGGGGAATGCTGTGATGAGCTTCTCGTACATGGAACGGACTTCACTGATGGGCCGGGTCTGTGCCTCTCGAATAAGCAGAGACCAGGAGTCCACGTCGTAGATGTTCGCTTCCACCGCCCTTTGCGCTCGGGACAAACGCTCGTTGCCCCAGTCCTAAAAACAATAATTAAACATTTTTAATAAAGAAGCAGTAGGTTCAGGAACTAACAAAACAAATTATATGTTCAATCGTCCGAAATTAGAAATAAATAACAACATACTTCTCGAATAATTTAAAATAACTGCAGTTCCACAGTTCCATTTCCATACTGCCCAGTATTACCTATTATTTCAACTTCAATAACTTACGTATATAAATGAACATTTAATTATTACTTACGATTTCTCCACCTTCATCAATTATTGCTGTAGACATTTTGTAGGCAATCTCAGGCAAGAGTCAAAGTCGGCGTTTTACGGTATACGAATTGAAAAACAACAAATCAACGAAATTAATGATATCGTGATTGATGAGCGTCGCGTACGACAGTATTTGTTGAAATTTATTTTATAACCCTAGTTGAATTAAAAAAAAATGTAATTTTAAAGTCGACGCTAATCAATCAATCCATCAAAACTATCGTCAATTCAGCGGCCATTACAGATTAGCACAGACTAGGTGGAAATCAGATTAGGTAGAAACTGCCTTTCATATTTATCCATTTAAATTTGACATTAAAGCTTACATCTCTATTGGATCTGTGCTTTTATTACTTCTGTATTCTGCGGCGCTTTTTACAGAGTACGTAAACACTTCGTGTATAACTGTCACTCATTTCCAGCTGTCATTCACTGTTAGTGAAAATGGCTTCGTTGGTGAGTGTTTTGTTGCGAAAATCTGCGAATTTAAGTTCCACGAAAGCCTTATTGAAGAACCTACCAGCAGTTTATAATGTAAAGTTAGTATATCTATATTTAATTTTAACGATATAATGTTAAATTTATATAAATTGATGTTACAAAATTATGTAACATTTAAGGTTACAATACACGACAAATTATTAATTTAATAAGTAAATAATATTGTATTTTTTTTATATTTTTGAAACGAAAATTTTGCTTTTTGCTCTTTACTTGTAGACAACAAAGATAAACGACATATTTGAACAAGATAATGTAATTGCGACTAATATCTCGTTGCCAAATATTATAGAAATATATTCTAATATAGTGATTGACTTGTTTCGAGGTAGGTTATATATATTTTATTACGACCATTTCATAAGTGAAGTGTTAGAATGCTTAGGCTGTTTATTTAGTAGAGTGGAAATGTAAAAAGAAGACAGTAATATTTAGTTAAGTAAACTTATTATAACCACATCTGGATTTACCATACTACTAAAATTGAATGTGAAATACGTTTTTCTTGTTATGATCTAAGCGTCGAAGAGCCAGTGGTTGTGTTTCTAGACTGATATCATATTGGTGAAGACTTCAGTGTTAGCAATTCATAATGTGATAGTGAACTTTACTGTGAGGTATTTCATCTGCTCGTTATTATGTAGTGATATATAGTATATCATGAAAAAGGGGAGATGGTCCGTCCATACACACATAGACATTGGAATACACCTGCATATGATTCCTTTTTTTACATAGGTAAATAATCCAAACCTATAATTACATAGCCAGATCTTTGTATATTAATCATGCTACTTACTGGACATTGCAGGCTCTATAAACACCTGCACCTAGGCTTGAGTAAAACTGCAACATGCAGATCCTGCAAAGAGGCAGAGGAAATGCTCAGCCATATCTTCTGCAACTGAATGGCTATAACTCCCTGCAGAAGTTGCGTCATAGCTCTAGATCCCAGGAACATCCTACAGTTTATCAAATCTGCAGGACTTGGCAACCAGATATAATTCTTAAAAGGGTTAAAGCTACAATAGATCAAATATAGTCGCAGAGGTCTTTTGGATTTACTGTTAAAATAAATGTGATAAGAATGACCTAAACAGCAGTAAAATGTCCTCTTTTTTGCTTTGTTAATTTTTTTCTATATTTTATATGAAACCCTACAAATAATATATGTAGATCTTCCCCAAACATTATAACACCCAATTTAAAAAAATAAGTGATAATTAATTATTATATTGTTATTCCTCAGCTCAAACCGGAATGCATCAAGATGGATGCCGGATGTAGATTATGTGAAGCAGTTCGAGGGTGCTGTAATGTACCCGGATGACTTGACATCTATGCTGGCACATCCACCATACAACAGTATGTCTACAGTTACTTCATATTTGTAATTGTTATCTTCTCTCTATTTTACGTAAATGTTACGTACTGGCGTAAATTCGGCTCGAAGGACCATGTTAGAGCATGTTAGTTACATGGTCCCTCGAGGCGAATTTACAACCGTATTCCGTTTCATGTAGGTATCGTATCACCAACGGAGAAGCAGGTCCGCAACATGGTGCTCAACTTCGGCCCGCAGCATCCGGCCGCTCACGGTGTGCTCCGATTGGTGCTGGAACTGGATGGTGAGGTAAAATGGACATACATATATTTATTTAGGAATTAGGTATTTCCCTTTTTTCTTCCTTGTTATCAAAGACAAAAATAAAATTATTTACGCATTTTTCTTTAGATGATAATATTATTATACACAAACTAAAATATAGTTTGGTATAAAAAAATATGGAATGAATGTAAATCATATTAAGAGAAACTGTGAGTCTGATTCTGAATAAAAATCGATAACACCATAAAATTTAATTACAATGGTAATTGAACTAAAAGCAATTGGGTAAAAAGTTTTTAACTCATTAAGTTATGCTTATATTGCACGTCCCGGTTTCAGACGGTCCGCGCCGCCGACCCGCACATCGGGCTGCTGCACCGCGGCACGGAGAAACTGATCGAGTACAAGACGTACACGCAGGCGCTGCCGTACTTCGACCGGCTTGACTACGTGTCGATGATGTGCAACGAGCAGTGCTACAGCCTCGCCGTCGAGAAGCTGCTCAACATCGACATACCGCTGAGGGCCAAATATATCAGGAGTGAGGATGGCACTTTATCGATACCGGACTTTTATGTGAACTGCTGCTTAATGAGCAGACAAACCACCTGGTGGTGAGTAGTCACCGTCGAGCATGGACATCAATCATATCTAAGATGAGAGAAGAAAACGAAACTTTGCTCTGAGGCCTCAAACCGAACCCTACCAATTATTTGGTGGATGACCCATGTACAGTGAATCAATATCGATAATATAATCGTTGCGTGTAGTAATACAAATGCAGAAGGCGGCTCCTACCGCGTGTTACGTCAGGCTTGTCTGCCGGCATGGTATGGGGATCAGTATTTTGGACTGCCTCAGTAATGACGTTTATGAGTCATGTCTTCTCCCCGCAGCGCTGTTCGCTGAAATCACCCGTCTCCTCAACCACATCATGGCGGTGGGTACCCATGCGTTGGACGTGGGCGCGCTGACTCCATTCTTCTGGCTCTTCGAGGAGCGCGAGAAGATGATGGAGTTCTACGAGCGGGTCAGCGGTGCGCGCATGCACGCCGCGTACATCCGTCCCGGGGGCGTGTCATTGGTAAGCACCGCCCACTGAACCTATATAAAAAACTAATGGTCTTGATGCTTAGGTTATTATTTGTACTGACTACCTAACGGCCGAAGCAAATTTTAAATATTATTTATACTTTAAAGGACAATCTTCAAACAACATAACCTAAAATTAAAGTAACAAATAAAAAATAACAATGGTAATGATAAACAATAAGGGTAATCATTAAATATGGTCTAAAGTTCTTTTCTCCAACTGGCTGAAAAGCTGCTAGGTTGGCGGTATATTTCACTGGCCTGGCTAGCTAACACTTGCCTTTTAAAATCGTCTGACATGACACGCTTTAGTTACAGTATTGGAGTGCCAATAATAAGTATAGTACTTACTTACTTACTTTTTGGCCAGCAATCCGGCGGTAATGACTTGTTTACTGATGTTTATGAGCGACAGTGACCAACTACCTTAAACTGATCTAATATTTTGTATGGAAAAGATAAAAATGATATTGAAGGAATTAAACTTGTGAACCTCAATTGTCGTAAACAGGATATGCCGCTTGGTTTGATGGATGACATCTACGAGTTCGCGGCCAAGTTCGGCGAGCGTCTGGACGAGGTGGAGGACGTGCTGACCACCAACAGGATCTGGGTGCAGCGGACCAAGGACATCGGTGTGGTGACCGCACAGGATGCCCTTAACTATGGCTTCAGGTGAGGGATGCTAGAGTCAAATGTTGGAGAAAAGCTTAAGGATAGGTACTATATTTCCAGTCTAGATTGGTGGATTACCGAGTATTCTGGAAAACCTATGATAGAAAGAAGTCGACAACCTTTTTATTGCTATTCTATTTTCATATGCGACTTTTCATATGCACAGTTTAGGCTGTACATCTGCAAGCAAGGGACACAGGGCACACCCTTTGTATAAAAGCACCTTTTGTATTCTAAGAAAGCACTAAAAAGGCTTTGTAAAAATTTGTGTTATTTGTGAATTGGGTAAGAAGCATAAATCCCAAAGGCCACTGCGACCACATCTATTTATTATCTCTGTTAGTGACAAATTGAAATGTTAAATTTTCATCAGTATAGAAAAACCACAATTAACTTCTGAAGTCGCGTGCCCTCAGTATCAGTATTTAAATAAATTGTATTTCTGTCGACAGCGGTGTGATGCTGAGGGGCTCCGGCATCAAGTGGGACCTCCGCAAGTCGCAGCCCTACGACGCCTACCATCTGGTGGAGTTCGACGTGCCCATCGGCACCAACGGAGACTGTTACGACAGGTGAGCTCCATGCAACCCGTCAAATAAGTCGTGCGATAAACTGCGTTTAACAGAAAAGTATAGATGAAGGTGTTCTGGAATTTTGTTGGGCTCTGTACCACCTTGTTTGAGACCGATATTTTTCTGCATAGTAGGTTGTTTAGCCGTGGGTGGATAAAGGCACAAATGAAGATTTCAATATAAGCCTCTATGTTTCTGTGGAATGTTTTAACTGTTTGTTAAAATTTTATAAATAAGATGTTAGAAGAGTTTTGATGGTCCAGGGACCATCAGAAGATTATTCTATTGTTTATTGGAGGTTGACATATAAAATGTTACATTATATTGTGAACATTCAATTGTTGTAGCTGTTACTAAATAGATGATATGTCCAGGTACTTGTGTCGTGTTGAGGAGATGCGCCAGTCGCTGCGCATCATCGAGCAGTGTCTCAACCAGATGCCGGCGGGCGAGATCAAGACGGACGACGCCAAGCTGACGCCGCCCTCGCGGGAGGAGATGAAGGTACGATACAGGGAGGGGGAACTAGGTTGTGAAAATTGAGCTCGAAGGACCAATTTTTTTTATTGAATGGTAAATTTTTTGGCATCAGTCACAAGCATGTATTGCTCACCCGATGTCTCGGATTTGCAATTGGTATTATCCTATATGTTAGGTTGCAATTTCTTTGCGTTTACGCGATAATGATATGAAGTAAAATATATTGCTTAACATAATTCTAATTGTTATAGTATTTTTTATTTTTTAGACCGTGTTGGAGGCAACACAGTCAAAAAAGTTTTATCTTAAATGATACATGGATATTCTTATTTACCTTTCAGACTTCCATGGAGGCCCTGATCCACCACTTCAAGCTGTTCACGCAAGGTTACCAGGTGCCTCCGGGCGCCACGTACACGGCAGTGGAGGCTCCCAAGGGCGAGTTCGGCATCTACCTGGTCTCTGATGGTGGATCTAAGCCTTACAGGTAATATTCCTAAATTATAAACCTCATGATTTTTGCTGTTGATCGAAGGAGAAATCGAAATCTGCGCCAGGAAAATTTGCCCAGTGTCTGAATAAGATAAAATGTTTCTATATCGTTTAAGAAAGCCGTTCTGTCAAGCGCATTCTTTTATAAGAATGTCCCCATAATTTCCTATTTTGCCCTGACATTCTGACGCCATAGACGGTGTTGATCACTATAATCTTCAACCACGATTTGGTCGACATCGTTCCTTTAAATATTGAATGGATATCGTTTGATGAAACACTTATTCATGATTGTTCTATCGCCGATCGAAGTTTGAACGATGTCGTCAATAGTATCTTTATAGAGAGAAGTGAATGAGGAGATTCTTACTGTTCCTTCTCGCAAAGGAGTTTTATACATCGGTTATTCTCTTTAGAAAGGAATCGACACCGTTGAAAAACCAAAATACTTGGCGTTCATAGGTGCATGTCTACACGGCGATTGTGTGGTGTGTTTTTTGTATGTATTCGGTCGACGTTCGACCGACTATGGATGACATCTGTACAGTTTTTGTGTTTTCATACACTTTATGCTGTCACTGTGGTCGGATTGGACATCAAACAACCCTCTCTAGAGACTGAATTTAAATGTTTACATCCCCAGATGCAAGATCAAGGCGCCAGGATTCGCCCATCTCGCGGCGCTGGAGAAGATCGGCAAGAACTCGATGTTGGCGGACATCGTGGCCATCATCGGAACACTCGACGTCGTGTTCGGAGAGATCGACCGGTAGACGCGCATGCGCCCGCGCAGTCACCACTCACCGTAACTGAACTTGACAATGCTACTTCAATGACTTGTAAATAACGGGAATTAAGAATAGAAAGTGTATGGAGAATGAAGGCTTGATACCATGAAATGGTGCTACTCGAGTATATTTATCGGAAGGCCATAATTAATTGAGCTTCTACAAACGCTATCTTTGTCTCCTAAATACTACCATATTTAAGTAATTGACTTGTGAGACGTCATTTCTTGCTTTAGACACACATCGAGAGGTGGTTCCATGGAATGGTTCTAAATAAATTACAATTTAAGCTCGTGTTGTCCAGTTCAGTTAAATCTGTGGAAATCATCATTCTTGTAAAACAAATCCCGTATTGGAAATATTGGTTTTCTGATAGTTACACAGTAACACTAATGGTAAATAACGAAATAATATTTATTTATTTATAAACTACTATTCTCAATACAAATATGAAATAAGTAAATATAATTTTGTAACACATAAGTGGTTATTAGTTTAGCGAATTATCGCGCTGATTTTCGGTACGGTCTATCCAGTACGTCGGTCATATATTTATCAGGATATTTATACTATACGGGGACTTGTTTTACAGTAGGGTATCTTTATATTGGTAAGCAAAACGCGATAGGACAAATCATCTTGTAGATTAATTGTAAATGTTTACTTTAAGAGATAATCAATAAATTATTTGTTAGTAAACTTTGTTTCTGTTTACATTTGTTAAATACGTTAATCCCGGTTTCTGATACTAACAATAAATTGATGCTTCGAATCAAAGATCATGTTGTTTTATATTGACACTCGATTGTTGTACCAATTATAGATGTAGATGAATACTTTTGTCTTGTTTTAATTCAAAAGTTTTTAAAGAAATTACCTTAAAAGGGACATACAAAGGATGGCCATCAAGCCAAAGCAAATAATTCTTCTGACAAAATATGTTTATTATCTATTGTACATTCATTGCTGGCCTCAATATACTAGGGATTTAAGTTACATGTCCATTTCAAATCTATTCAGTACATCAAAGTAGTGTTACGCACATCCCTAGAAAGTGGATAGAGAGCGCGGCTGTGCAGCGGTATGATGTGGTGGCGCTAGTGTGCGCTGGCCTGCGCACGCATGGGAGGTTGCCAGGGAAACGGATTTTGTCAGAAAATA
>DWPA01007397.1:0-10355 GCA_018251375.1 Calpodes ethlius | reverse complement strand
AATATATTCATATAGCCATAAATAAATATAGCCATATTAATATAATTAAAATTTCTGTTTGTAATATTAAAATAACCGCTTTTTACTACATGCATATTAATGAAAAAGCTCGACCGATTTTGACGGGACTTTTATTGACAGGTAGCTAATATAATGATTATCTTAGACCACTAAAACAAAATAAAACAAAACACTTTTTGTTAAATTCCACGCGGACGAAGTCGCGGGCACAGCTTGTAAAATCTAAAATCCGGTAGTCGTATTCAATACTGGTGTATGTTTCTGAGTACGTATACATTAGAACTTATATCACATGATACAAAGAGTCGCGTCGGTCGGCACGATTGTACACTCTATAAAAAGAAGAGCAATTTCATAGGCCTCTACAATGTAGAGTTCGTTCACTACTTCGTAGTATCCGATTTGATTAGAGAGAGCGGACATTCTCAATTTCCTGGGCCCCCTCACAGGCGGCGGGCCGCTGTTATGATACGCAGGTATCTCACCTCTGTACTACCGTGACCTTTTTAGGACAATATTAGAGCTGAATTATTCAAACGCTGCTTAATTTATGCTTACATCAGCTATTTTAAATAAAAAATGGTTACTAATTGGCTTAATAAATAACTCTATAATTATTGGCTATATTAAAAAATATATATAAAATCATAGTCAGTAAATAATCTTGGCTTCGGAGACAGATCTTTCTTTCTTCCCTTTTGTCTTCTGGCTGGCAACAACGTGATGCCTATGACCAATGACCGTAAGTAACGATGACTAATTTATATTAGCTATCGTCGGTAATTGATTCAAATTGTATAAAGTGAATAACAATATTTTTTTGAGCATTTTCAGTCATGAAAAATTTATACGTTAAAACATACGAATATTAAGCCTAGTGATGAAATTTATAAGTGTAGCTAAGCTAGTAGACATAAGTTAAAATACATTCTGTTTACCATTTTCCATAGTATACGGCAAAATTGTTGAAATCGATCATAACGGATAATGTTGCCAACGTGTACATTCTAAGCTGCCAGAATGGCTCATTGCCCTGCCAATCAAACTAAAGTCATAGCATGCTTGCCGTGACAAAATTCACATTTCGCAGTCTTTTGTCATATGTTATATTCTCATAAAATGAAAGATAAATCTTAAATGCACATTTCATTTCAATATTTTAATGATTCTATGTAATAAGCAATCCTATCATTTCGAAAATTTACCAACTTTGACCAAATTATATGAAATTTTCGGTGTGTTTCAAATTTCTTTATTTTTCTTTTGGTTTGATTGTAAAAAAGTGTATAGAGTGAAATATAAAAATAACAAATGTATTTAAAATTTAAAATGCAAAATTTGCATTAAAATATCCTCCTTAATCATAAAAGACTGAAGGGATTAAATCGGATACTGATTACACTTATACTAGGGGCATTCATGTATCAAGTACAGCAACGCTTGTGTGAGCAACTATGAGTAGGACTTACTAACGAATGATAACAAACTCACATTCTTAATAATATGTAACATAAACAGAACATATAAACTACAGTTTTTCCTAAAGTCCTATTCAAAGATTGCTACATATGTTCATGGACTGCAGGAGATGATGGCACGGTAAGCGATTCCTCTCTCCTTATCACATAAAAAAACTGAAGCCTTAACTTAACGAGCAATACAAAGATCAGTAATTAGTTAAAGCAGAAATACCTTTTTCTTTTCAAGCTTAACATTAACGACGTCCAGTAGAACAAAAGACTGAATTTGATTATATAACTTGCAATTACTACAAATTAAAGTCTGACAGTTACGTACCTCTTGGCGCCAGCAGCTTTATCGCAGAGTTATGACGACGCGTCGAAATAGTCGTTATGTGAACGGCTCTTGTTAAAATTCGGTCATGTGTCCTAATATCTGACACTATATCTTAACCCAGAAACTAATATATTTGCTGCTAGTTATTAATATTCAGTATTTCTGGTAACTATTATTCCTTTAACTTAGTGGTTCGAACGGTGGTTTCCCGAACGTGGGGGCGTCAGTTCGAATTTTGCGCGCACCTCTTATTTTCAATAAAGTTATATGCGTATTACAATTTAATTATCACTTGCTTCGGTGAAGGGAAACATCTTGAAGGAATTTGCATACATGAGAGTTCACCAGAATGTTCTCGAAGGTGTGTGATGCCCACTAATCCGCAGATGGCCAGCGTGGTGGAATGGCTTGTACCCCTCAAATTGTGTAAGTAGACCCTACCCCAGCAGTGAGACAGTTATGGGTTTATGATTACATTATTCCTTTTTTACAAGCTTTTATTTAATACTGATGTTTGTGTGAATCAAATCTTGCAATTTGACCTAGAATTACTTCCTCTTATTCTAAGTAGTTGAAACTTTACATGGTATAGATTGATGCATTTTTGTGATAAGTACATTCTGATACAACACTTCAATTTGATTGAAGGCGAGAAAACTTCTTAACGTTATAATACAACATGATATTTTATGTTTTAGTGCACCAGCAAACATATCTTTAATTTTAAATTTATTTAGCACATAAGCCTTTGATGGTAAGTTACCATCGTACCAATAGCATTTGTTGCCAATAGGAAGAGAACGAAAAACCCACATTACTAATGGCTCTGTCGACAAGTTTGAAAACTCAAGTTTTTTTACTGTATGGTCGTTGTAAAACCAATTTATATATATTTATGCTATAAACAAATGAATAGATAAATATATAATCCTTACTCGTATAGAATCATGACCGAAGCGTTTCACAGCATTTGAAATGCTGACCTAACTTCAAAGAATATGCACACTAATGTTTCATGGAAACTATCACCGTAACGAGGTAAATAATTAAGATAAGTAGTGTGTTCTAATTCTTGAAATTAGTTCCCATAACGTCGCGTATTAGTCACTCTTGGCTGATGGTATAAAGCTCACCTACGTCTTGGAACAAATACTTATTTCAGTTGTTAGAATAATCATAAAGTTGTTGGTTCCTTCAGTGCAAGTTTAGAAACATCAATATTTCTGATTTCTTCTCTTGAGGAGTCGTAAAGCATTCTCCTCAAATCAAATCTACTTACGTTTATTGTGAAATACAGGTACAATTGTTGTTAAATATATGAAAGCTCTAAACGCTGCTTTGGGATTAGTTTCTTAAAAAGTAGGTACGTTTCTTCCATTCAAATTTTGCAACCTGAATTTAAACTAGTTACATCTTTGACGACTATTCGATGAAGTTGAAATTTTACTTTGCTATAGTTCCGAAGACATTTTTTTAAGATAAATGCTATAATCCACACTTAAGAACTCGACGAGTGAACTCCTCAATGGAAAACAATGATTTATTGCAAAAACTATTGCACCATAACAACGTGTTTTTATTTTTGTTTAACAATTTATATATTATTTTGATGCTCCTAAGAAAAACGTAAGTACCAAGCGTGTTAGATTTAGGTACTTATAAATTGGCATAATTGTTAAGTTCGTTGCGACGGTAACCGTTACTAGGGTAATTTTGAGCTACAGTACAGCGTGGCCGGGTTTACTAAAAGATAATGTAACCTAGTAAAACATTGTCACCAATTAATGCACGTGTACGTGATGTGTCTAAATAATGTTGGGTTAAAAGTTCACCAAACTCGTTACAATGATATACGTTTATTTAACTATAGCAACAATATAAGAAATTAATATAACACGTTCCGTTTTAACAACATTTGGGATCAACAAAGTATATTAAGGTTCTATCTAGATAGATTTCTGCAACACCAAAGCAGTGTCTGATACAATAACATGAAACCCGACTAATTACAAACCTAGCCGCCAACGATTCTTTGTGTTCCGGCCAGCCAGTCAGCTAGTCCCCCGGGACTAAAGTGCCGTTCATTTCTTTCATATTTCTTGGGCATCAACGATACATATCGGCCTACCGATGGCCACGGCCGATTTAATGTAACTTGCCTACCGATGGCCACGGCCGAAGATGACCACATATAACAAGGTGATTCATGTATACGTTAGTAGGTCATTTATTTGAAAAAAAAAATGCTTTGAACATTTCTTCAATTCTAATTAATAACAGGAGGTAGATACACACTGAGGCCTACCGCTATGCAAATGGCTACAAAATATGAGGTTGTACGTATTTCAGTGCCCTTGGTAAGGTTGCCTAACAATTTCTCAACTAACCTGAGTAACTAACTGCCTATATACCACTCACTGCGGTAACGATACGTACTTACTTCTATGTACTTTGTGTGATAAGTGTTAGTCGTTACGCTTATGTCCATTAGTGCGGAGATAATAAAACAAATAAACAAAACTGCGTATCACTTCGCTCTACTTACAGTTATATAACTGAGTCAATAATATAATCCGGTTGAATTAAGTGTTATTTATTATATTAAATAACAGGGAATTGAGTGAATGTTACGACTTTATTGGAGATTGAAATACAAAACCCTGTTATTAGTTTATTTGGTTTATTAATTAAAATATATTAAAACGCGTGTATCTATTACGTATGATGATTTTAATATTATGCTTAATATTGAATTAAATAAAGTGAAATCTTTTCGTTCACATTGAAGACCTGCGGTAATTTAGGTGTAGGTGACACTAATTATTTTCTAATATTTTTCAGTTAGTACGTTTAATTAGGACATTTACAATACATTGCATATTATTATTATACTTGTTGTGATTTTAGTAACTTATTTACGTATTTTTGAATGCCTGCCCTTCAATAAAAAATAATAATTTATCGCGAGGAAACCAATAACATAATAAATACCTACTTGACAGATTTATAACTCACTAAACATTTTTTTTTTCAATTATTCCATACCATAGATTAAATCTTTTTATATTCAATGAATTATTCAACACATATCACACGTTTCAATGTCAACTTACCGCTTTAAACTGACCAAAATTAATGTAATTCAAATGAGAATTATTGATTTGACTGACCATGATTTAAAGATTAATTTAACAAGGCTTTCAATGAATTTAATGTAACATGAATAACCTTCTATGGCATTTCCGAACACATTTTCGTCATTTCGGCACGCAACACCGAACTGTCAGAACGGACGCTCTATTATCAAATAAATACCCATAACGGTGACCCCCACGTGATTAAATACCCATAATGGTGACCCCGATGTGATTAAATACACACACTTCCCTTAAATGTTTATATCATTATAATTTTGATGCCGCTGAAAAATAGCGATGTACAGCCGACGTCTGAACTCCACAGAGTGTTCTAAGAATGATCGCAACCCCTGCTTCTAGAAGAGGATTAGCAGGTTCTCCTTCTTTGCAAAAATAGCCTTGTAGGTTGAGTCTCTTCAGGCTTGCCCCTTTGTCTAGCTACTAGCAACAAACTCTTCATTATATTCTTTATTCAGTTGTAAATCACTGTATTCATGTTGTATTCTCATCTACTTCAATCTACTTTCTTGAATAATTCCAAAAACAAAGATGGGAATATGCACAATCGAACCTTTCTTTCTATTTCACTGTGAGATCTCGTAGAGTTTGTGAACATGAGGGTAAGTTATATACCAGACGTATTTAGTAACTCCCATTGTACCAACGTTTTCTATTTATAGCAAATTTCGACATTAATACAATGAATATATATAAACGAATTTGGTATAAGAGAAGGTAAGGGTAAAGACAGCGTCAGATGGACTGACGACCTGAAGAAGACAGTGGGTAATTACTGGATTCAGAAGGCTCAGGATCGGTCTGAATGACGCAAATTAAGGTAGACCTATGTCCAGCAGTGGACCATCAAGGGCTGATAGATAGATAGATAGGGTGAAAAATAATAAGATAATATTTATTTAGGGTACTTTCTAACTTAACATTCGAATAGAAACAATTTAAAAAGTCCAAAATTAAACCAAAATAAATTGTCATACAGGAAATTATTGCTCAACAACCCACAACTTTACTGTAATGCCCCGAATAGATCGAATTGGTTTCATGATTAATGAATTTAATTCAAAAACTGCAATCTGTTAATCTGCTCTGTGTAATGGCAGCTTAACACGGCAGGTTATCAGAACTACATCTGGTGAATGTAAGTGGCAATTGAAACATGTGATAATTGAAGGTTAAAAAGGCAAAAAAATCGCGATTGCTCAATATTTTTAAACTCAAGACTATGGTACTTGCCTACTAGGCATTTAAGTGTTGTAAAATGTTAATATGATTTTTTTTAATCAATATTTTTTAAAACTTTATCCAAAGAGACTTTTAACAATGAAACCACTTCTCGTGCACTAAAAGCCCCAAATAAAATTTTCTTATTACCAGAAAATTGTTTAAGAGCGAAACAGACAACACGACTCTTACGACTCTTTCTTAGAGTATATTTTGTTGTTCCGCATTAAATTCCTGTATGAAGGAGGTTTACTAAATGTATGATACTCAGGTAAAACTTATATAGTTCAGTGTTTTATTTCATTTTCTTAAGATATTTAATATAACAATTATTATTCTATCGATCTCATAAGGCTTGTGGCCATAGCTGGATCCACGCTTGTTATAATCTACTATTCAATGAAAATGTCATGATATTTGATTGAAACTAGTCAAAAAATACCTTTTACATTTTTTTTTTATTTAATCTACTTATACGCTGAAGATATTTCCTCTTACCGCACTAAATAGGTACGACTTAATTACCTAACCTGATAAAACCCAATCCAATGTTGCATATACTCGAAAGTTAACGCAAATAAAACTGCTTTCGATTTGGATAGCGTTACAACATTTTCCGGGTAAAAACCTGGTAGCCTAGTGCCGTACAGACGACATCGTTAGCAGTCATTACCAGGATATAGTGTCGCAATGCTCTGCGCAGGCGCATGTGCGAACGTTTCCATTGAACGAATACCGTGTATGAATACGCGTCGCATTTTGCTTGTATGTGTTTTTACGATATTATAAATATAACTGTCGATATTGGCATAGACATAGGACAATGAAATAATATATAACTAAACTTAAAAATTAAAAAAAGTATTTTAGTATTGCTTCACGCCGCAGTATTATAATATAATTATAAAAAAGGCACCAGTCCGTACCATACGATCTCGTTGGATTCCAATGTTTTGATATAAACTGTGTTGATATGCATTGTATTCAAATATAACTTGTTTCAAACAAACATTTTCAAGTCATACAATTGTATATTTTTTTCTACCTTCAAAACAGTGAACAATTACAACCATTCATGTATGTATGTAGTTGTCTACTTATATTTATTAAAGTTTTACCTTATATAATTTTTTGAGTGGAATATTTAGTATATTAAAAACATCATATTTCAATAACACCAATAGCATACAATGATGTATTGGTTTGAGAGCCGTGATTAAAATTGAATTGAACGTAATTAGACAAGTTAACATGTAACCAGCTTTTAGAACCTGAACATAAACCTTTAAGAGACACAAATCCGTATTCGGAATACGAACACAATGGACTTACTTTTTAAAATTCAACAGAGCTTTAAACTTGGTCGTCAATGACATCGAAAGTTAGTGAAAATTTAATCAAAGATTAAATTTTTCAACATCAACGAACCAATTTATCTTTCATAAGTTGCTCCTGATATCTGCTAATACAAATCTTATCTAAAAGTATCAAGGTCTTTCTATGGTCTTTCCTAATTTACTTGTGGTGTAAACATAGTGTACTAAGTACCGAGATGTTTCCAGTCTGTAATATAATAGCGATAGTATTGTTTCATTGCAAAACACTACTTAAAGTGCTGTTAGCGTTGTCATAAAAATTATACCTGAGTTCGAACAACCCACCTGTCGTAATATCCCACTTGTGCAATGCTAAATGACTCCCCGATTACTTAGCACATAATTCTTCATACTTTCCTAACATTAGTTATGATCTCTGTAATACTAACAGAATTTTATTACAATTTAAATTTCATGCGGTGTGTTCATTCATCTAGTGTTTAAGATTGTATTGCTAGACTTTTGTCTCTTTCATGCGCCACATTGAACGTTTCTGAGACTTTTGGGTCCAGTGAATATCCATTGTCTTCTTCAGGTTCATCACCTACATAGAGGGCATCCTATACGATTTTTTCCAAGGCATGGTCTTCATTTAAGAACCTTTCTTCTCCGACGATTATTGGTCTTTCAAATTATGAGCCAACTTACTTCAGACGGCTTTCCTGAGCTATGTCGGTTTCGGTAGTTCATCTACAAATGTCATCATTGCAAATAATTAGAGAAATACCTTCTCCATGTATTCTAGTAAAGGCAATTTTTATAACCCTATTCTGTCAAACTATCGTCATAGACAATATCCTTCTTACTTTCCTATTGCTTTTGTATGTATATTTTCGTAGTATCTTAACTAATATATATCTAGGAAACTTGTTTCTATGTCTTGATGACCTGCCGAAAAACGTCAAGTGAATATAGCGTTACGGAAAATATGAATTCGCACATAGGCCGTTTTTTTTAATTTGTAAAAAAAATAAATTATTTTTTACAAAACTGACTCCTTTAATTGTCCCTTGAAGCTAATTATATTTAAAACTGTTTTTATTAACTTCAAAATTATCGAGGACCGCTCAGACTCAAAGTTTTATACGAGTGGCCCTAACCTCTTTATATTTACAAACAAATTATAAAGCAGTTTAATAGTTTCACAATGCAATTTTAAATTATCTATGTTGTTACGCAATTATGAACAAAAAAAAATAATTGCGTTAATTTCCTCTTAATATTCTTTCAACAGTAGCCAAGTTAAATATTACAAAGGTCAAGAAAGTTATCTAACATTGTAATTGACGTGCGTTAGGTGCCACAACAAAATTCCGTCTCTTTCGTTTATATGATTTATGAGTGAGACGTTCGTCGGTGATGTTTGCGGGTCTTTGGCGCCCCTAACGTGCGCACGCGATCGACCGCCTACTGACACACTTCGGTTTCCGTCAACGGGTTAGTACACTGACCGACTGGGCCCTCGTGTTACGTAAAGATGCCGCAATTTCACGTTCAAATATATTTTACTACCCATGTAATCACGGTCAGATTTGATTTTTGAAGTAGTGAATTATTCGGTCGTTTTATACTCACGAGCTAAAATTTGTACAAAATTATTTTCCGTTGCGTATTTTTTCGCGCTACTTACGTATCTATCTTTGTGAATCAGCTTTGGTATGCTTTATAATGTTATTTGTGTAAAACTAATATTTTCTTTCAAAGTTCAGTTACAATTATTAATATTAAAACAAATTAACTTATATTTATCTAAATAATCTTCATAGTTCTGTGCCCCTTAACATAAGAATATTTAAGGGAAAACAAGATTTTTCCTGTTTAGAAAAAGGACTATTAAATATACAATATATACTATTAAGTATATTATACATATGGATCCTGTGTCATGATCGAAGTCTGAACTAAATTGATATTCTTATTAACACCAAATATAAGTTAACTACAGTGCCTCTTAAAATCCTATTGGAAGTCACAGATATCCAAGGGCAGCAGGAAACAGTGGCATTTCAAACTCGTTTGTTATCCTTATCCCAAAATTAATGCCGGTAGAACAGGATGTTTATTGTATATAATTATATTATATCACAAATATAAAAACATCTCAAATTAAAAGCTTCTTTACTAAATACTCGCAGTGCGCAATGGAGGTCAACGGTCAAAGGCATTGACTTCGCTATTATATAATTTACACCGAAGATTATTACACCTTTTTTGTTTCTTAGTAACTAACACTTACACACTCATCACTGCTGTAGGATTCATAAATACCTAATCAATTCATCATCACTAACGACCCGAGGACAGATTCTAATTTGTCACATAATTTGCTTCGGTTGGGAATTGAACCAAGAACCTCTCACGTTACTGCCTGGGCCACTACTATTACCTACTATACTACTACACTACTACAACAATTTGAGGTCGTCATTAACGTTTCTAAGTAACGACCTCTTTCTATATAAACAGCAGAGAAAAAAACAGACGAGCCATGTGATATTAATTTCCAAACCAATTATAATTACGAGAATTTGTTACTATCTTAGAATAATAACGCTTAGAAACACAATAACTTACGTCTTATACTTGTTACAAGGAAGCCTTTTAATGATAAAAATATTGCCATAGATGAAAAATAATAATTCAACCATTCAAAATTTTGTTCTTATAATTACCGGTTAGATACCACATTCCATTTTCAAAAAAAAACATATTCTCTATGCGTGTCGGTGATCGTAAATACACGATATTAACCATAATTTAACCGCTATACTTTTATAGTTACATT
>DWPA01007396.1:0-10355 GCA_018251375.1 Calpodes ethlius | reverse complement strand
GTAAATAAACAAATTATTTTAATTAATTTAACACAATTATATTGCGCAATTACACATATGTTATTTACACAATAAATACTCGAACTTGAGAAGCATATAGAATTTATAACTTTTTATCCGTATCCGTGCGTGACGCAATAACGGAAACAAAAGTAATGATACTGAGAAGTGTAAGTTGCTATATGAGCCCATCTCTTTCTAACTCTGAACGAGTCGTATCTCATCACGAAAATTGACTCTTTAGTAAAAAGATATAGAGATATAATTGAAACACATGCGACTTGGAGAGTGATTATAGATTTTGCAAAGATATATTTCTTTATTGTCTTTAGCTCGCGAGCTACCCATCACTATTACACGCCTCTAGTCTTCGTCTTTGAAGTAGCGTCTCTACCACTACCTATCTAACCTACGTAGATACGTGTTTATTATTAATGTCTTTGTATTTATGCCTAGTCTGTGTATTGAAGTGAATGGGAAAAGATTGTTCATTATATAATTCGTTTTCCTTTTTCTTCACCGGCCTTCCTGTAAATGGCAGTTGCTACCAATATTGCCGTAAACTTTCTCAAGCGCTTCAAATCGGTTATAAGTAAGCGCAATATAATGACAACTGTACCGAAATCGGAAAAGGCTCTAGAGGATCTAAAGAGCAATCCCTATTTTGAGAAGTATGCGGATCGTATCGCAGCACTTCAAAAAACTTCACCGGAAGAGTTCCTCCAAAGAATAGAAGCGCAACAAAAACACAAGGAATCAGAAAGGAAAACTAAATTCGCGTCCATCGACACAAGGTGATGATAACGAGATGATGTATCACATTACACGTGTTATAGAAACGCTTGTGGGAGTTGGAAGTCATCATCATACCATTTATTATTTCTTCTTACAGACAGTTTTCGTCTGTATTAAACCCTAAAGAAGCCGTAGAAGACTTGACTCGCGCCGAAGATAAAGAACTAGATGCTATATTCAAAGTGGAACTCGTTAAAGACAAAGAAGCATCTGAAATCCAGGCACTTTGGGAAGAGTACCATAAAAGTAAACAAGTGATATCTGCTGTCATACCTCTCAATGTGTACAATGACATTCAACAAATAATGAAAAGTTACCCAACATTTCTGTTCCCCTTGCCACGGTCCCAGGGGTACGAGTTTATCATGTGTCAGAATCATGGACATACAGTGCATTTTACACCACTCCTTGCATACCAGGTATTATAATATTATTTTATTGTAGATATGATATAATGTGTTGAACTGATCCTATCTTACAAATATCTAATCAGTCTATGTCTTATGCTGCCACCGCAGTGTGGCCGTTGAATGTTATGTTCACCATTGATCACTGAATTAATATTGATTGTCTTCCTTGTATCTGTGAACTGTGCAATTCCCACGTCCATGTTTTCACAGTAATATAGAATTCATTTTTAAAGATCATAAGATACTACAGTAAATTTCACTAGCAAATGGTACACTCCAGGTTACTGGTAGAATGAAATATGTAACATTAATAAATGAAGTTCTCTGGAAAGAATGAAATATAACACTAGGAAATAAGTGAACTGCTTGCAAATAAATAAAAAATGATTTTCAGGTCCACAAAGAAAATGCACCAGAGTGTCTTACTATGGTTCACTACACTGAACTGAGAGATAAGGGAATTATCCTGATGCGCGGGGAATATGACAAGGTTTGGAGTTGTATTATCCACTAAAATTTCATGTCCAATGTTTATAATATCAGAAAAGCTCACTATAATACTTATTTGTTTCAGAATGTGCTCGATGGGCAGGAGGCGCGCTGTCTTGCAAATCAATTCCAAATGTATTACAATGGAAAAGATCCTGTTAAGATTAAACTTCTCGATAACTTTACAAGCAGCCCGGATACCTTTAAACATATGGACTTAATCACCCAACTAGAGAATATTGGATTACAATAATATTGAATACAAGAAATTAAATATATAACATGTTGTAATTTTAATGGTTCAATTTATGTGGAAAATATTGATAGTCTGGTGAATTTAGAAATATATCTGAAGCATGAGATCCGAGGCCAGATAATGTTCGACTAGAACTGTTTGAAAGCAAAATACTTTGTTTAATTTTCACACTGTGTTCCCATAACAATCCTGTCTGAATGTAGTCCTTAGGGTTTTGTATTATTGATTCCTTCCCATTTTTGGAAATATAAGTCAAACTGTTTTCTGTCTCTGGACAACCATTTACCAAATGTTGTAGATAGGCTACATTTTCATTGAAGAAGTTGCTATTTAAAGTTGGAAAATATTCTTTAAGGTGAGCAGGTAACTCCTCCATAAATTTTTCATAAGAACAATGATCAGATTCTGTTTCAGTATTAGAGTCAGAAGTAAAGTTGCTTAAATATTCACATTTAAAATGACCCTCTTCAAGAGAATCATCTACAGCCATAAACCCTTCCTGCAAGGGACTGCATAAGTTAACCTTACCAGCATGTTCAAGATCGTTGTCATTAACGAAACTATTATGTGCATGTCTCTTAGAAAAATTTAAATCTATTGGACTTTCAAATACAACATTATTTTTGCAATCGAAACTGACGTCATTAACTGTATTCTGGGGTTCTGGAGAACAAGTAGTTAGAATATTGCTCATTGCCTTACTGTAAATATTGCTCGTGTCATTGGTTCTAGAAAAAGGAGGCCTAGTTACGGTCTTAGATCTAATAGTCTTCTTAAACAAACCTAAAGTCAAACGTTTACATGTAATTAGCTCATTGTTATATTTTGGTACGTTTTTAAATTTAAATATCTTCTTGCTAATTGAATTAGCATTACTTTTTATTTCCTTTCGAGATCTTTTTCTCAGATCATCTAGGTTTCTACGAGTTCTTCTTTTCTTTGGCCTTTGCTTATTTTTAACATCCATCTTTGGTAGATTAAACGTAATGTTAGAGTAATTTAAACAATAGAGGTATAGCAACTTTTATGAAATAAGTATTCACGACAAGAACTGCAAAATTGCACAGTTTGGTAAATAATTAGCGTAATAATTAACAATAACAGATAAAATTAAAATAATTTAGAATTGTTGACGGAATTCAGGTTTTGGAAGTTACTAAACTCCACAGAGTATATCCCCACATGTACTCTAATCTCTAAAATACGTAAAATTGAATAATACATCTTTTTTCTTTCATTTTAATTTCATTGGGTTAAATATAATATTCTGAAAATCATGAAACGTCTCCATTGTTTTAATATATTATATTTCCATTTATTTAACAAAACAATAAACTGGTTGGTAAACCATTATCAGACGATATTTTACTCTAAATAAGAAAGAATATACTAATGATGAAATATTTTTTAGTAGTAATTTAAAAGTTTTTACTCTTTTTATATTTTCTTGTACAATGCGAAACTGTAACAGCCATTTCTTATGGTCTTGTAAACAAACAACAGAAATAGCGTTTTCTTCAATTACGTTCGTAAATTTAAAATATAAATGCATTTGTTACGCACATATTGATTGAATAAAAAAAATATATTTTTTAAAGCCTTATCAATATAATTGGGTTAATTCAGACACTTCTAAAAAAAATAAACACCCCAGTGTAACAAACTCCCCATACTTTAACCACGTCAGTAGGAGCTATTCTGCTACAAGTTGGAGCGATATGAGAACGTTTTTATAGATGCACAAGAGCAAATTCAAATTCAGATAACTTATTTATTTTTGTAGTTGTTGTTTTAATGATTCTTTCACATTTATGTATTTTTGTTAATATAACAAGTAGAAAACTTCTTAATTATTTAGTTTGGGAACTTGGGAACGATTAAATAGGTTCAGTTTCAATTAAGATAAAATATAATTATATTATTTTTATTTTGATACATCTACTGGAGGCGTATAGCTTTTATGGATTCTTTGTTCTACAGTCAAAACGGAACAATTTCAATCTTGGCTCAGATGTTAGGGCGCATGACCACTTATAGTAAAGATAATAATTATCACAAGACAATGGTTGTTCTGGCAAAGAGTATGTAAACACAACCATAGACCATAATTTCAACCACAGGCAAAGATGTTATCCGTATCTTAGTCTGTGAGAATCTGTTCATAGTCTGTGACCTTGCTGGCAAGTGCAAAAGGAAAGCTAGTGCAGACTGCAATTTCTAGACAAATTTGTTATTTTAGAAATATAAAATGCGGATAATCGTGTTAAAATGAATGTAAAACCTTTTTTATATACATAATAATCATTCTTATAATTATATGCTACGGTAAGTCTAAAGTTTAACGTGGGTCTTATCGCTAGTAGGTGTCATGTTCTGATCAAGAAGTAAAGATTATTAAAATTGTAACTTATTACTTAGCTCATTCCATCAGTACATATTAATTTTTTACTAATATAAATATATAATCTTTTATATCTGTTTACTGAGTGACCGTATTATGGTCATACGGCAGTGAATAATAAGGGAAGATTAATTTCAATTTCTTCATAGGAAAAGCTGTGAATTATTATTAATATTTCAGTTCAGATATTTGTACATTAATTGTGTCATGATGTTATTTTCAATTATTCTTTTACCAGACCATCATTTAATAAGTGAAATTAATGTTTGAGTAATACACTCACCAAAAGCTCACCAAAAGAGTATCAATAATAATTGTGTTCATCTCTATGAAGGTCAATAATAAATTGTTATTCAATTGCGGATCTTTCTTTTGCCGTTATATTGAATTAAAGTTGGTTAAAGAAGAGTTACCATTAAGTAAATATATTGATGAATTGGGATTTGGAAGTAGAACATAGTACTACATTCGTATTGTAAATGACAAATTCATGTGTCATAATTCATATGTATTATATCAATATGTCTGGGCTACACTGCCCATACCTTTAAGCATTACACTTAGATAGGACTATGTCAACAAAGTTATAAAAAATCACTGTTAACTGTATGATATGTCCAATCAGTTTATGCTAAGATGAAATGTGATTTTAAAGAAAGTTGACAGAATAACTTATAAGCATATTATTTATTTAACAAGAAGCATTCACAAGAGCCTATTCTGTTCAGGCATGCAATCTCAAAGTATTGATGCAGTTCAGAAGGTCTTGGTGCGGGAATAACACTGGAACAGTAGCATGGTATATTTATGTATGTATTATCAATTATTCATGAAAAAAGATATTTATTTATTAAAATATCTAGAATTCCAAATTCCATTACTGGAAAGTAGGATGACAATTTACATAAGAAATAGTTTGACCTGTCCTCTCTACAATGTTCATTTTGATTTCATTGATTGTGTTCGTTTCTATGTGTAATGTTATTCATTATTATTTGCATGTGTAATATTTGTGGACATCGTCTGAACAATAATATGGGGAGAAAAATTTATATCGGTTTTAAGTGTATTGCATGTAAATGGGTGTGTGAGGACTGGTGTAGTTAATATCCCACTCTACATGCACACACACGCGTAACACCCACTCTCATGCACAATCTCATACACTGAAAGTTAAAACTCCCTATTTATTTTGTTTTGATGCAAATTTTACGTATGAGTCAATGTACTTTGTAAACAAAGAAGTAAGTTGCAAGCTTTTAAAAAAACTTCAGATAAAAAGTTATCAGAAATACAACAACTGTCACAGCTTCAGAACTATATATTTCATCCATGGATACCTCCAAGTAATTAAAGTTATGAAACAGTAGAGATTCCACCAAATAGGTTCATTATTTTTTTTAATATGGACTAAAAATGTGATGGCCCCAGTAACTTGTATGAGCAATGCATGTCAAAGCGCAACAAAGAGAAGATGATTCAGAACTTGGGTCATATTCTAGTGTGTAAACTGAAAAATGTGCTACAGCGGCCTCGTTGTAGGTTAAATCAATTTGTTGGGCGTGCCGTGCCCCGCATGACACATTTTATTTTACCAATAATTAATATAACATTGGTTCTTTTTTCTTTTCTCTTCAAATAAAATCTTTCACATATTCTCTTAATTATATGTCATTCCGCTCCACTCTCAATTCATGTTTTGTCTGGATTTAGATTGAAATTTAATTAATAATTTAAATTTTATATTCCACAAATTAGTATTAAGATTAGACTAGATTATATATATTATTGTAAGTATGGCACTGTCTATGTTAACACAATATAAATTGTAAGAAGGAAGACAATTTACACATTACTATTAAGTATTAAATCAGAATTGAAACTTCCAAAGTTAAAATTATGGAATTCTAAAAGTATGGACCTACTATGGCCTAGACAACCACAAAGAGTGTAAATTAGCATTGAAAGTTTGTTTGAAGTGGGTTAAAAAAATGTTTTATCTTAAAATATATGTACTTACGTACTTTAATAAAAGTAAATAATTCATGTATCAGCACTATTTGTCAAAATTCAGCACTCAAGGCTGTAGCACGGTGAACTGTGAATTATAAAAAGACCTGTCCTGACCAGTTGACCCATCAACAATAGCCATGAATCCTTGGATCTAGACAAATTAAATTTTGTACACAGTTTTCCTAAATATTGAAGAGAGGCTCAGATTAGGACAGTGTATAGGGGATAAATATTGTTATTTGCTTTCCGTAAGGGAATTGGGGTAACTCGTCAGTCCACGTGAGCGTAGGCCCGAGCGGTCGTTATTAACAACATAATTAGATAGGTTGTCGATCGAAGGGCGGAGACGTGCGGGCATGCAGCGCGCGCGGCGCGCGCGGTGAGGGTGGCGCGGCATGGCGGAGCCCGAGCCGCCCGCCGGCCTCGCCGACGCCGTGCTGCTGGCGCCTCTCACCGAGGACTCATTCCTGCACAACCTCCACGTTCGCTACAAGCGAGACATAATATACGTAAGTGTCGCCGTCGCCGGTATCGCTCGTTACCGACATACGGGATTTGCAGTGATCGATGGGTTGTCCCCAGACGTACGTGGGCAACGCGCTCGTGTCGGTGAACCCGTGCCGGCCGCTGCCGCTGTATTCGGCGGAGCTGGTGCGAGCCTACCTCGCGCGTCCGCCCTACCTGCTGCCGCCACACCTGTAATTATATTCTCTTGACCGTCTCGGCCGCTGACCCGTGACGCCTATTTCGATGTCGCGGAAGCTAGACGTTTGATTCGCTTGTTCCGCTTGCAGGTACGCCATCACTGCTACAGCGTACAGATGGGTTCGTGACAGGAACGAGAGTCAATGCATCGTGATAACAGGTACCCCATACTTAGTTTTAAAGCCGGCCTCGCGGCACACGGTAACGTGCTACATCCATCAATTGAACAACTTTAAAAAGATCTTACATATTATTCGAATCACTGTCGAATCGCCACGAATTATTACGATTGAAACATTCCACGCTTTATACTTTATACCCTGCTGTAAACTCTATAAACTAATGTCGCAGGCGAGAGCGGTGCGGGCAAGACGGAGGCGGCTCGCGTGTGCCTGCAGTGCGCAGTGGTGGCGGGCGCGGCGGGCGGGTCTACGGGCGGCGCGGGATGCGGCGCGGGCGGCGGCGCGGCGGGCGGCGCTCTCACCGCGGCCGGTACACTCCTCGAGGCGTTCGGAAACGCCGCCACGGCTCGCAACCACAACGCCAGCAGATTCGTGAGTTCGCTTGCAGTTCTCGCCAAAGCTTTTGGCACTCGATAGGTTAGCATCCCATGCAACACTCGCAACTTGTGCCGATGATGGGGTTCAAGTCCCAAAAGGAACATAAGAATTAGTGGTTAGACGGCAAACAGCGTAGACTATTCGGCTTCTTACTTTGTATGTATTTTCAGTAGAATGTGTGCAGGATAAATTACATTTTATAAATATCTTGTTTGTTAATAACTTTAATTCCACTTGAAATAATGCCACGGTCATCACGCCCCTAATAATTAAATATGTGTAATACGTCACATTGCAAATGTATACACGACGGGGATCTCTCGCGCTGCGCGAGCGCAGGTACAAGAGAGTGCTCGATGTTGCAGGGCAAGCTGCTAGATATGGAGTTCGACTTCAAGGGCGAGCCCGTGGGCGGACACATCACGCACTGTGAGTACCGCCGCTCGGCCCTGTGCCCAGTGACATCGTCGTACCGACTGTAATAGTTTAAAACGGTTATAATGACATTTACTTTTCTGTTACACGCGTAGACCTCTTGGAGAAGGTAAGTGGGGACACCCTAGCGGTGGGTCGGCAGGGGAGGCCCTGTCGGTAGATAGTGAGCGCCCGCCACACCGCTGCACGGGCGCGTTCGGTGGTTCAGCCAAATTCGTCATCGGATTTGACCCGTTGTACCTTTGGTCAACATCGAACAAACGCGCGGGTTGTATTTTCTGCTGCCCCCCCGCCCCTCGTACTCCGACTGACGCGTGTCTACAAATTGAACATGAGTTATGACCGTATCAACTTTTTTTAAAGTGAATTTATTCGATAACTCGCAGTAGTCGTGATAAATTTCCTATAAAATTCGTCATATATAAGTAATACTTCTCTGATTTTTTTCACATATCCAACACCATCGATGTAGTGGCAGAGGTCGATACGGCTCCAACCAAAATTAGCACTTACATGACGACTACATGGACATGATTCAACTATAAAGGTTCCGTTTCGACTGCGGAACATTGAAAATGTATGAACGTTTCCCCCGAGGCGGAACGAAATAAAGTTACACGGTTGATGCGAAAACTTATTTGTTTTTTCGCCATAATATATCTTCACGCACTCTCCCACCGGTCGAGCGGTCATCGGCGCCGTGGACACTCACATCGGAACTGGGTAAAGGCATCGCCGAAGCGTTGTCCATTGAGAAAGAAAAACGAATGAATCACTAAATCGGTCTATGTCGGTCACGGCAACGTGATGTATATTCATTACAAACGGTCGCAGTCGATTAACGCTAAACCGACGTGTGGGTGTGTGTTTGTGTGCGCGGCAGGAGCGGGTGTGCGGCGTGCTGGAGGGCGAACGCAACTTCCACGTGCTGTACCAGCTGCTGGCCGGGGCGGACGCGCACCTGCTCAGTGAGTATCACCACAACTTAGTTCGAAGAGATTTCTTTGAATCGGATTCTCAACCATATCTTCGACGACAGATATAATTAAATTTCAAGCTGCGATACCCTGTGTTTTGTAATTCTTATGAAGGATCTACAAGTAATTTACTTTCAAAAGCTAACTCGACGAAATGTGTAAAAACTGCGCTATGCAACGCTTAAAATTAACCTGCACCGGGATCAGTATATGTGAGCGTGCGCGGTATGTGTCAGAGCGGCTGAAGCTGCAGCGGTCGTGGGAGCAGTACCGCGTGCTGCGCGGCGCCGCCGCCGGCGCGTCGCCGCACTCCCCGCGCCGCGCGCCGCCGCCGCCGCCCGCCGCGCCCCCCGGACCGCGCGCGCCGCATGCCGACCGCGACCACTTCGCCTTCACCAAGGTTAGCCGTGCTCGTATATGTACGTGGTTCAGTCGTGTCAATTTCGATAGCGATTGCGACTTCGTCGAGGTAGCTACACGGGGTGAATGTCGTCAGGCGGCGATGAACGCGCTGGGCTTCCCGGCGGGCCAGTGCGGCGCGGTGCTGCGACTGCTGGCGTTCATCCTGAAGCTCGGCAACGTGCAGTTCGAGCCGCAGCACAACATCGACGGCTCCATCGGCACGCGGCTGCATCACGAGTACGGTAAGTTCCTCGCACACCGCACCGCATCGCACCGCACCGCACTACGCTACCAGCTGCAACTCATGCATTGTGTCGATTGCGTGTGACAGAGATGCGCGAGGCGTGCGCGCTGGTGGGCGTGGACGCGGACGCGCTGGTGTTGGCCCTGGGCGCCGCGCCGCCCGATGACGACCCCGACCTAGGTCAGTTGACGAACAGATACTTATAGTGCGATGACAGTAATATTGCAGAAGGTAATATATATATATATATATATGTTATTTTAGACATTTAATAAATAATATAATGTAGTTGAAGCAACCGTAAATTAGAAGTGAGCATGCCGACGGCGCCACCCGGTCGCCATCTGTTGGTCAACTTTCGATCTCATAATATACAAGATATCTTTCGATATACAAATACAACGTGCGATGAGTTGATGGACAATCCATGCACTGAACTAAGTGGACGTATCGATTACCTGCAATACGTCCAAGCTATGGTCCGAATCCTAGAGGGGGTGCTCTCGGAACGTCTACTTCTCGATGAAGATGAGTTTATTAGATTAGTTCTTCTACTTCACAATTTTCATTCATTATTCAAATCCAATAAAAATATTTCATTATTTCTTTTATTATATTTACTTGATTTATAAGTTATATTAAAAGATACTTAAAATAAATATTTAAGT
>DWPA01007395.1:0-10356 GCA_018251375.1 Calpodes ethlius | reverse complement strand
CTCTCTGCTAGCCTTATTGGTAGTAACCCTGTCTGCGAAGCGAGGGGTCCTGGGTTCGATTCTCGGCCGGGCCAGATATTAATGTGACAGATAAATATTTGTTCTCGGGTCATGGATGTTAGTGACGTGTTATTTGTGTTGTCCATGCCGTTCGAAACACAGGGAATCCTACTGCGGAGGTATGAGTGTTAGCGGTTTTTTGCTGTCTACCATCGAAACAAGAGCTCTTTAATTACAGGTGTAAGCCAACCTGTTGGTATGTGTTTAACTTTAACACAGTTTACGAGTGCATTTTAATCAAATAATGTAGAGACAGCATTGTTGATAACACACTCCTTGTCATCAATACCACTTACACTGTTAGTATCCCCAGCATCAGCAACGCGCCTCATTGCTTCCCTTTCAATACCCTTAAACTACGAAATATCCTACGTGAAGCCGCAATGATAATTAATAAAACAACAACAATAAGAGAAATTATATATATTTCAATATATTTCTTCACAACTTTATGTTAAACGCACGGCACCGACTACGTTACACTTCGTACAAATTCATTATTATTCGTTATATAAACTTCTAAATCACATGATTAGTCAAACTCACACAGAATGCAGAAAACGACTCATAAATAAATAAATATTGCTATATCTTTTATACAAAATAAGCGTAGACATAACACTACAACGCCAAACGAAATCGTATTTGGAAGGAGGCCGCGCTCGTCTCTTACCACGAAACTAAAGAAAAAATATACATATTTTTAAAATAAAAATTTGTCTTTTTCCTTGCAACTTACAACTTAAACGACTACCGTCAAAACAGTAAATTTCTCGCTTCTAAACAGATGGCGCTTGTCTCGTTCCAAAAACGTTTCCGATCAGATTAACTAAGTATAATATTGACTTGAAATAGCAAGAATTGATTTCACGATACACAAGGTAAATATCACTGATAGAATCATTACAAACAACACACTGAAAGACAAAGTTATTGCCGTTGACGATGTCATCTCTCAAAAAATATATTTGGCAACACACAAACGAACTTCTGAATGAACACAAACGAATAATTCGTGCTTGAATCTATTCAAAACCTGACTGCACCTGCGCACGCCGGCCCGGAGGTTATCTGACGAAATACTCAATCGAAGCTAGAACGCATTATACCACAATATCCTGTCATCCATAACGCAAGGAAGTCATATCGTCTGCGTTTACAGTCTTTCTTTTAATATTTTTTAACAAAACACCATGTTCAATACAGAAGTTCCACTCGCATTACGATTTTTAACGTCTAACTCCATGGATGAAAACATATCAAAAAAGTGAATTACTTATGTCCGGTTTTAAAGTTAGAGCCCTCGAAACTATTTCGTTGAAAAAATGTGTATTTTCAGATTAAACCTTACAATATAGTTGTAACTAACAAAGATAAGTATTTTCAAATTACCGTAGCCTCAAAATTATGACACAATTGTGACTTAAAAAGAAAAGAATTATACAATTTTACAAATTTCTTTCGAATGTTGTCCCGATCACTACAAATTCTTTTAACAATATAGTGAAGATTTCCAATATTTTTTGTGCAAGATGAGTTTTTACTATTCGTTACAAGATGGCGCTACATTTTATTTCACTACTCGGTAACAGATGGCACTACGTGCAGTCCTCCGCTACGCCATTTGGAAGTTTTACATTCGCGTTTAATTTCGAGAACGCTTCAAAACCCCTATACTTCAAACGAATACGGTGTTCATTTATTGCTTAATACTTAATATTTCTCCACAATACGATCAACAACTAACTTTGTATATTAACTTCCCAATGTAATTCCCGAAAGAATAACTACGGACATCTAACCACCGAGAATTTTTAAAATTCTTACTTTTACACGCTCGCTCGCTATGTCCTAACACCATAGATCATCTTATTACGTATTTTATATAAATTTTACAATCTACATTAATTACGTTACGTACGAAACACAGAAACACGAAATAAATAATGAGTATACAGTTTAGTGAAATATTAGTTTCTTCGTTGGTTTGTCGACATAAAAAAAAACACTAATGAAATATAAGGAATGATGTTTTTACTGGTGATCTGTTGATACAATCTTTTACAACAAATTTCTGGGACTGATTGCAAAAAAAATATAAGAAAACAAATCCCTGTGCGTGGAATATTACCTTGATATTTTCAAACTTGGTCAAATATACTGAAATTAAGGAATTACTTGTTTTTTTTTTTGTTTTGAAATTATCATAGTATAATAGGCCACCAATAATCGGCGATTGTAATTTCAATATAACAGTATTACTCTAGCAACTACAACGAATCTAACGACACAACTCAACCTTAACTCCATCAAGCAGATCAGTCTGTGAATCGTGTCAAAGAAATACACATACAATCGAAAAACCTAAATCTCCTAGAGCAGTCGGACAAAAAACAACAAAACTCTTATTGACACTCCATTTGATCTCATTTTTAATTGCACTTTAATTCAAAGTAATTCAAACCGAGTCGTAAATTCGGAATATCTTAAAGTTCGTTAGAAAACAGTTTAAATAAACTAAAATCGTAACTTTATTGATTTCAAACTATTTTTTTGCACGTAATAATTCCATTGGACCTTGCACCTAGATCGAGTTAGGGAGTACCAAGAAATTGGAATGAGTTCGTATCGATTTAGGCTCGATTTTATTCACATTATCAATAATCACTGCATTCTTCTTTACACTAAGACTGGGGGACAAACAAAAGTAACGAACAGAACTCCTATCAACACACAATATCGACAGAGCACACAAAAATTATATCTCTCATGGATAAAACACTTCAAAATTAAACATAAGAAACAGTAGAATGTAAAAACGAAAATAATAAAAGCTACATTCAAAAGCGACTTGAAACAAGGAACATACATGTGTGTATAATACCTGTTATTGTGTGTGTGTGTATTTGTATATATAATAGAGATAAAACCTGAAACCAGACCATCGCTTCGAACATACCTTTGAAACCAGAACAATATTGCAACATTCACAGCGTCACACCTCAGTCAATTACATCATCAAAACGTAAAACACAATCGATGTCACATTGCAGCGAATCACCCAAATAAAAGTTTACAATAAATGCACTTTAACTAAATTCGTTTTAACATAATGTTTATGTGTGAAAGGCAATGACCGAATGCGCCTTAATTAACGCGTTAAATGCTTGGCTAACTTAACGGTGTTCCATAGAAATCTTACTTCCTATTTATTTGTGTCTCCATTAACGTGTTGATTAGCGCGCTAAACTATTGTCAATGACTGCGTGGTGTCAATTTTAACGTGATAATTACGTTAGGAAGAACTTGACAGAACATGATAGAGAATTCAGTAATACACATATTCATAAATTTAATTGACCGAAGCAAATGATAATTAATTTTAATACCCAAATAAAACTTAATCAATAGGACTCCAATTTGAACCGTCTAACAACTAAGATTAACAATGCTTATCGAATTCAAAATCTAAACTTTATTACGAAGCCGTAAATTTCTTTTTTCTTTGAGTTAAATTTATTCCATCCCCGTCCGAGATCGGTGAAGGAATTCAGTATCAATATTCATTTCCATTCCGTGTGTCAGTGCGTTGTTTTAATCGATAAAATTAGGAAACAGAACCCGAACGCAACTCCAGAACCGAGACCATTACGAGATAAAATGACTCCATGAGTATAACATTGAAATACATCACCACAGACAAACAAAAAAAGAAAACTATCCATACAAAAATACACAGTCGCTCACGAACAATTAATTGGTGTTGCCATACCATAATTTTAATACCCTACTTAATTTAAATACACTTTTCAAATATTACATTGGCTCTACACTTTTTTGTGTAGTTTTTTTTTTTCCTTTCGTTACAATTAGTGATGTAACTACGCAATCGGTTAGTAAGATATCGATTTCGGTGTAATCGATTCGTAACCGAAATCGATTTTTTGCTAACGACCGCATTTTTATAATTATTAATTTTATCCTACAAGTATTTATAGACTAGTGTACATAGCAGAACATTTTATTACGCACAAAATTATCGCCTTAGTAAAAAAAAAACTTCTAAATTAGTTAACTTTGTTCGATTGAGATCAGACCATTTTTATAGAAAAAAAAATTGTACTATCCCATCAAATGCAATTTTGAAATGTTTTAGTGGGTTTAAAGTTACTAATACTGATTTTAGTCGAAATATTATAATATTATTAAGTCTTTTAATGAGTTTTATCTAAAATAAATATCCGTCAAAACCAAAGCGAACGGACGCGGAGGCGAAAGCTTCACTAACCATTTTTTATTGTGATGCGATGCAGTTCCATCTTACATAACAAAAAAGCATATATTTTTTTATTTCGTTAATCAAATCAATGATTTCAACGGATTATTATTTGATTCGTGACATTATCTATAGCTACACAGGATAGATTCTCTGAGTAAATATATAAAAATATATTTATGAAATGTAAAGTAGTATTGAGTTGGGTGTATTTGGCAATTCTGTGTATTAAGTCCGTGATATAGAGCCTTAATTTTTATTAAACAGAGTATGAACATATGAAATCACGACGTGGGATTTCACGTGTAGATCTGCACGCAAGTGGTCTGCAAAAATATTATATACTCTTTCACGTTTCATTAACTGTGATATATATCTCAATTATTTTACCTGTGTTAGCTTTTGTTTTATAATGATATTATACAAATAATCTTTAGATATATTTCGTTGAATGGAGGTCGATTGAATTTGTGAATAATTATGATACTGGCAGTTAGATATCTATCGACAGGCCTTTTTTAGTTGTTGACAGATTGGAAGATAGAAAATATAGCTGTGACGCTTGATATTGTAAAATATACATAATTTAATATTTAATAATCATGAATACATTCAAACTTGGTATTAACAACATAGTTTTATGTCCTAGCCTGATTTTAAAGTCAGTATAATTACATGAATTTTGTATCGATTTCTATAAAAAAGAATCTACATTACGGACACGCAGATTTCACCCAAACATCCAACTCAAGCCCAACCTACATTTTCACACAGATTTGACAACAATTAAAGTACCCGAAGCTAACGATCATAAACATAATGAGAGGGCAGTTCACTCTTTATACAGCGTACATCACCCACCACGCTGCTCCACGGAAACCAACTTAAATATCGTAAATTTAAACACCCTAGAGCAAGCTTAGAGCTACTCAAAAACTTCACTAGTTTCATATCGACAACTAATTAAATAAAACTTAAATTATTTGAGAAATATCGGATCATAATCTACTCGTAAAACTCGGGTACTAAAAATGTTTCGAAAATTCAAAAACGAATGATTACGTCATCAAAAACCTAAATGGCGGATACGTTCCGTAATGAGTTCACGCGGCGACTGCGAAGCGCGTTACTTTGACGTATCCGCTCGTAGATCGCAGTGTCAACAGGAAGTGTGACATGAAAACGCAATGACTGTTCACACGGCGTCCGCGCGCGCACCGTCCACGCCCACAGTCGCCGCGTGCGCGTGCACTAACATTACACCTAGCTCGTTATCGCCTAATAGTTACGCTGCTGTTTCGCTATACGATTAGACAAGGATACATCTATCAACAAATATAACATCAATACATTTAGTAAGACATTCTACTCCTCTTAATTACAAGACAAAATATATTTTTAAACGACACTCCGTCTCTATTATTTTACTAGCGTTAGAGTGAGAAAAATATACGTATTTTAGGCTCATTGGCATTATAGAATCAGTAGTTACGTACGGCCGGGAATAATTTAAAGTTAGGAGACCTTATTCTTAACGTAATAAGGTTTAAATTACCTCATCGTTCGTCTTTAGTTGTCTCATTTTTTTACACATAAATCGATTTTATGTCATTTTATCTAAACGTACGTTTCTTTTAATTGTCCGTTCCCAAATAGTCGATCAGTTTCGATCAGGAATTTAATGTAGTAATATAATTTAATACAAAATTCCGATCGATCGAGAGTATATATCGGTCGGAGTTTTGTGTTACCACAAACCCCCGATCGGTCGACCGCGATCGGTCCCTAACGACCGTTTTCAATATCCATTACCCATTATCCTCAAGCCAGTTGCCATGCAACTGTCAAAAAGCCTTTGAAGTTGTAATTCTTTTACTTAATACCTTTTGCAGGGATTATGGACAGATAGATTATTAAAAGCGACCGTTGGAACCTTGTTCGCCTACTAGATCTAGTTCGATAGTTAAAATTAATCATTTCTTCACAATTTACCTGCAATAAGTAAAGCCACCGCCGAGATAATGTTTTACGACAAGCAGCTATGAGCTGTACAATGAAATCGTTTTAAGTTTCAAGTGGAAAATACACGCGTGTTCAAATTATTGCACGACATCTTATGTATATCACAGGTTCTCAAAGTGGTCTACAAGGACCCCCAGTAGCCAACGACGATCTACGTGGAACAACGCATAAATAAAATTGATTATCCATGAGATGTCAGTAAGGGTCTACAAGAATCGGACTTTAGCACAATGTGAAGTTAATTTTGGTTTTCCATGAATTTAATAATTTGCCAACTTCTTGATATTTTAATAACAGAAGACATGTTTATACTCACGCAAATTATAACACTCCCTATCAACTTATACACTTTATAGACAGGGCGTCCACGGAAAATCAAAAAGCATAGTAAGGGGTCCATCAGACAACAAAGTTTGGGAACCTCTGATATATACTATAGGTTGACAAGAGTATCGCTAGATGGCGCTAGTATACACAATTTATACACCTCAGCTGGCGAGTGTGAATTACGTCGCAGTATATATTTAAATCACATGTAATATTCTCGAACACGACGAGTTTTTTAATAAACGAACAACTTTTTCAAAGAGAACCCAAAGTTAAAGTTTCTGGTGTATTATTTGCTAACTGAGTTTGTTATATCCGGCGATTAATTTTAAAATTAAATAGTGTCATGAAGCATTTATTATCGCAAAATTGTTTCTCGAATTTTCCTTATTGCGAAGGATTTTAGAGTTAAAAAAATTACCTCGCTTTTCAATTATTTATTATACAATTTTACGTTCCATAATTGTTGTGTCCATTTATCTATTTTTGGTAAATATCCGTGATTTAAATAGCTGCCCACCCAATTTTCCGGTAATTTAAACAAATTTGAAAAATAACAATTAGCAAGCCTCGCGTTTTAAAAATCATAATTTTCGTTATTCACATCATAGCTGAGTATTTGAGTATTAACCGGTATCTTGCAAATACCGATATAAAACTACCGGTAAGTAATTATACCGGTATTTAGCTAAAGCTAGTTTCCGTTATTTCCGTTTAGAATGAATCAATTTTATCATAAAGTTGGATACTTTACTGACGGGGAAACATCAGTATATCCACAAAGATCTATTCCTGACAGTGTTATGTTAGAAATGGTGTGGACTGTCTCCCTCTGTCTACCGGCTACAGTTATAACGGCGTCTCCTTCCTCCACTGGAACGCATTAGTCTTCACCGCCGGGTTGGCGGAGCTGGCGCTCGCGGCGAGGGCGACGCCCGTGCGCCGGATGTTGGCGGCTGCGTTATCTGACGACAACAACAATTATTATATACACAAATATTAAAGTATTTTAAACAAATTTTTTTCTAATGTGTGTTTATTGTGCAAATAAATAAATATAAAACGCTCTGCACTCACAGCCACACACTAGGATACCCCGCATCGTGGCTGTCATAGACAACGCACAAGAACAATAACAGACACAAACAAACTGAGAACAAAAATTACGACTCATCTAAACGTTTCTGCCTCGCTGGGAATCGAACCCAGTATCATCTACAGTATGACAACAGCGGATCAACTCACCGAGACCATTCCTCACGTTGGCGACGAGCCGCATCGCCGGGTTGGTCACGATGCCGTTCCTCTTGTTCTTACTGTTGACCAAATAAAACAGCCATAAGATTAAATATACGCACAAACACACACTCACACTCTGTTTTATATTCAGGTTGTATTCGTGTTTAGTACGTGGACTAAATATCATCTTACCAGAGACATTACCTTAACCGTTATGCTCAATTGAAGAAGTTTCTAGAATTATCGAGAACACCATAGAAGAAAGTTAAACGAAATATTGTTACGTAAGTAATCGAATTTGATCATATTTCAACTTTATGGTCACCATAATATGTGACATATTGCAACGAAAATTTATATCGCAAGTCATCAGTGAGAATGTTTCTTCTATGATCCCGCGACAACGTCCTTAAGATTATTAAAAAATAAAGGCACAATGCAAGTTAGTTGTAAAAGCAATTTCTAATTAAACGTCGTATCCTTTCCGCTACACTAATTTGGCGGCCAAGCGTGTAAAGTAAAGGTGCATTTAGGCCGATCCGTAATTTACTGAAAGATTTTTATTTTACTTTTTGAGATTTACTAGGTATATTAAAACTATATGTAAAAACTTTTCGTTCACCTTGATATTCTTTGTGAAAACTTTAAACAAGATGGTCTATTCTTGTAAAATATTAAATTTAGTGAAAAAATATGTTTAGTATGTAGTAAAAGCTATGTTTTAAATAGTATAGGCATTAGAATTATTTCTTTTCACGAATATAAATCATTCCTAAAGTTCGTGGTCTAAATACACCTCTAAACGAATCGCGTGCGATGGCAACATATTCCGCGCCCGTCCTTGTCACTCACGTTCGTTTGAGTATCTTCCCTCTCGCTCGCCCCAGCCCTCCCACTAGCCTCCTGCAAAGCGCCGCGCTCGCCGCCAAACTACAGTTCACAAGCGACACGTACAAACATATACACAAAATAATATACGGGTATTGAATATTCACTCAAATAGCGCGGTTGGCTATATTTTGTCTTACGGAAGATCAGAAAAATTTTAACGAAATTACTTGAAAAGAATAACCAAACTAGTAACTTCTCTTCAGTTCAACGCGACATTTAATTTAATGATAAATGATCCAGTATTTCCTTTGGGAGCGCCGATACTATGTGAGTGGACACACTACACTGGGGGACATTACAAGCGGGGTACACAAGCAATAATGAGCCAATTTTGATTAAGTTTCAATTCACATTTGAGCTTGCATTGTATAAAAGGCAAAATTTAATTTATGGTCAAATTTTGACCCGACTGCGCTTGATATTCCGACTTTCATCGAATTTGGCTCAGCGAATAAACAATAATATAACAAAAAATAGTACTAAATACAATATATACCACCAAATTGCAACATACAATAACTGCAAACAAATATACTTTAAGACTAAATGTATTTATAGCAGTAATATACACTTTCTGCATTTATATTAATCTATTATACTTATACAACTCCTCAGGGGTAGCAACGCATCTGTGCTAGTATCTGTCGGACTATCCGGACTATTTTAATCGTAACAAGATGATAACGTGCACATAGAAATAATATTACATAAACGTGAGTTTGGTTGAAAAATAATCCTTAATTAATACTACTCAACATGCCACCGATTGCAGTAACACTGATAAATTTAGTAGCACCATTTCTCATTGACGGGCCGAATATAACATTGACATGTGTCAGCCGGATACAGCAGCTAGTTCTTTACACAAACATCGATGTTCGCATCACCGATGACGTCACTCACCTGTCGGCTCTGTCCTGCTGCGGCTTGCTGTCCCGGCCCAGTATGATGCGCATGTGTGTGTCGCGGTTGAAGTGCGTGTCCGTCATCGCGGGCTGCACGCTCGTCAGACTCGCCGGCTGGGAGCCCCCTGTCGACACACGGAAAACACTTGAGTTAGTCAAGTCCCCAAGTAAAGAAGAAACTGTATATTGTATAGGATGCACAGTTCATGCGAAAAATTTTGAACTGTTTCGCCTTTACCCCCCCCCCCCCTTTACCCCACTGCTTATTTCTTCTTCGAGTGTGAGCGTGAACAAGAAAAGTTTTGTCTAAACTCGTTGACGTTAAAGTGATGCACGTGTTTTTTACGCCAAATGCTTAAATTTTTGACGATATATTGGCGTGAGCAGGAAACGAGAATAGTTTTGTCTGGGCGGAGAGGGGAGGTCGAAGTTCACGTACCGGCGTTCCTCGGCGGCGACACGCTGCGGTCGCTCGGCGGGCTGCGCGGCGGCGACGCGTACAGCGGACTGACCGCGCCGTGCCGCTGCTCGCGACGTCTGTCCTTCTCGCGCGCGTACCCACGCAGCTCGCTGTCTCGTTCGTTCGCCAAGTAACTCCTTACAATCGAATAATTTCATACTGTACTTTGTCGACTA
>DWPA01007394.1:0-10356 GCA_018251375.1 Calpodes ethlius | reverse complement strand
TATTTTAAAGGGTGGTTGTACTGGTAAATAGGAATCTATTTATTCATAACCAAATATGTATCATAAAAAAAATACCTAGTTAAGAGCGTGGCATCTTTAACCGCGCCCAACCCTCTCAACATTTCCAACTGATCATTAGCAAAGTTTGAACTCTGGAAACGTCCGAATAAGAAATCAAAATCTTCTTGGGTTCCTTCCCTCATTCCAACAACGTATACGTTGCGACGGATACGAGCGTCGACCCTGAGAACGGAAAAATCATGTTTTGGATTTGCTCACTGATTATTGTTTTGTAAACGTAAGAGCTATCTTATGTGTCAATGATTACAAAATTGTATCTTCTTAAATTAATATCTGTCTTAGATGGTAGCTGTCTTAGTTTAAAACCCTTCAAGTTGCGCAAGTAAAAAATATAGAATGCTATTTATAATCACAATTATTACATAGACATTTCCCGTCATACCCATTATATGACCACCTGTTTTTCTGAAAAAGTTCAGAATAAAATTACCTTCAGTTTTGTATGAAAATAATTATAGCTAAAACCAAAAAGATTTAAATCGCATCCTGTACTTACAATGTAATATACAATTATTTTTTATTAAAATTAATCCGGCTATCGCTATTGGTGATGATAGTGCATAGTCTAATATCAATAAAATATATATTTTGTAGGTATTATGAATAGGAAACAGCAGCGGAACGGCGTGTCGGAGCGGATGGGAAAAAGATGGCGTTTGTCGTACGAGAAATAAACAAATACATTTTATTGCTTCGCATCCCTGATGGCGTCGCTATGAATGGCCAATGTTATGGCTGCGACATGGCACGCAGGAGTATTAACGTCCGTATTCACAAACAATACTGTGAGGTAATACAATGAAAAAGAGATGATCGATTTCTTATATTTCCGTCCTTGTTTTCGGCATTGTTAAAAATACTAGAGTGCAATAAATGCACTACGGCGCACTTCAAATAAATGAAAATTAAGGTATAATCCAATGATATATGATTAGCAAATATTATGTCAAGTAATGAGAATCTGTAATGGGTGTTCTGCAAGGGTCAATTCCGGATCCTAAACTTTTCTGATTTACATTAACAATTTACCGAATTACTTGAATATGAGAAACTTATATACAGTGTTCAAGTTGGATAAAACTTTTTCTGTATGAAAGTTAGAAAAAATCAATTTTTGATTGTAATTCAAATGGTGTACATTACTAAATCAGGCCTAAGTGGAAATAAGAACAAAAGCAACGTACGTACCATTCGCCATTCCTCATTTTCAAAAACCGTGACCGGTATGCCTCAATACAGCCTTCGTGGCCCAAAGCACAAGCAAAGTGCATAACTTCCTGGCGTGTCATACTGAATGTAGGGTTCTCTGTGTCTGATGGGTCGTAACCCACGTGCTCAATAACAGTCTTCATGTTACTTAAAATAAAGGCCTGGAAAAAACAAATGACACGCAGTTTGAAACCTGCATTTAAAATTCGATCCTAGGTCAACCATTTAAAAGGGAAGTTTATACTGACATTTATTATCTTTTATAAATGTATTTGTAATGTTATCCATAAAATTTCGCTTTTAAAACACTAATTATCCATGAAAACATTCAAGTGCTCTTCAAGTGGCCTAACGACTTGATGAAGACGGCGAGAGTCCTCAAAATTCAAAAGGCTCAGGACCGGTCCTATCAGCGCTTATTAGGGGAGGCTTGGATGACCCCTGTAGTTGCTATGGATAACTTAACCCAAAAATGTCGACTTAAAGATTCTCTAAATGCCAAAATACGAAAACGTTAATGATTTCTATAAAGATATTATCTATGCAAAAGATACTCACATCGAACTGAGCTTGTTTGTCTGGTATATGCCTCAATCTATTGCGCAGCCAGGAGAAACCACTGATTGCCGAGTTCCATACGTGGTAATTGGTTTCTGCGCTGAGGAACCTCAAAATTTTGAATCCGAAATCGTATGTCATTCTTTGGGATCGCATCAAAGCGAAGACATCATCAACAATCTGCAGTTGAAAAAATAATAATGAGTTCTACCATTTTTCCCTCTTTAACTGTGCGGGTTTTACTGATAGGTATATTGTTATGAGTTTGGGATTATAATAATTAGAAGATATATCAATTTAAAGAATCCATCCATTCGTATTTTTACGTGAAAACTAAGGCATGGATTTCCGTGTAGTTACTAGTATTTTATAAATGAAAAGAAATAGTTACTTGTAATAACTTAATAATATCGGATATTATTTATAATCATCAATATTAGTCAACAAACTTACCTGAGCTCTATTAAGATAGTCAATTGAAAAAGGTTCATTAAGTAATGCCTCAGCAATAAGATTCCATGTGTTTTCGTCATAGTCTACTCTATAATGTCCTGAAACGTAATGAATGCAAATTATGAATAAAACTACATAATTTACGCCCTGTTGGCAAAAAATAGCACGTATTTGTTATGGTATTATTATTACCATGTTGGAGGTTATTAAAGATGACCCATTCTTCACCAGCCTCTTTCTTGATGACGGCTCTTTCCGTAGAGAACATGTACGTTGGTTTTAAATTTCTAAAGTTCGGATTAGACTTCGTTGAGAATGTTATAGGAATGGGATAAATTTGCCCTGTGGGACTAGCTGAAGAACTCAGAAAAAATCTCTCCTGCAAAAGTTGTTTAAGAATTACTATTTATATTTCAAACAATAAAAATAAATTATATTTTTCCTTATTTTTTTAATTCAAACTCTGGATTTAGGTACTGGGTTCATTACATATTAGGTGGTTTACTCAAGTTGTAGGCAACACAGCTCAAGTTCTCTTGCAGGTTATATTACAGTAATGGTTTAGGAACTGTTAAATTATTGTTATGTATTATCTAATACTTACTTGGTGTAGTGACATTTCACCAGTAGCATGGTTAACGTCAACTTTCAGTATTGGATATCCAGGTACATTCACCCATACTCTATAATATTCTGCGAAATCGAAGTTCTCATATTCTCTAAGAGTTCCATCTTCTTCTACAGCAAGTGCAAAAGCATCGTATAAATCATGTTGATCTGTCGGCTCATACTCACTAGAAACAATAAATTTATAATTATTTATTACCCTACTTACTTTTATTTTCAATTAAACTATCCCAACTTTTCAAGCTCCCAAACTGGAGCAGCAGGGTGAAGTTACTAGATGCCCTTAATGATGAGTGGAGAAACACAAATCAATGTGTGAAATACAAATAATTTTGAAAATTTACATGTACCACGGAGATGGACTAGTTTAAAAATTACTTACTTATTTTTCAGGAAATATTGGCAAGCCTTCCTGAACGTTGCTGGAGTGATCATGTTTACAGTCATTCGGAGGAAGACTGCTCCTTTAGAGTAACTGATTGTACCAAAATGTCCAGTAACTTGAGCTGGAGTATTTACGTCGTGGTTCATAGCCACTGTTGAAACCCCAGAGTCAAAGGAAAGAGAAGTCTGAAGGTATCTTGAGTTAAAATGTTCATGAAGCTCATATTCTGGGAAAATCTATTAAAAAAATTAAATTACTGAAATATTTTAATAAGCGCCAAATATTTTTTTTATTTTCCAATGCAAAAATCTTCATTAATAATATTAGTTACCTCATTGGCAGCTATGTATCCAAAGTAACTAGCAAATCCTTCGTTTATCCAGGTGTTACTCCACCAGAAGCATGTAATCAAGTTTCCGAACCATTTGTGAGCAAGCTCGTGCGACACCAGTGTTGTTGCATAGTGCTCAACAGACATAATTGTTTCACGAGGGTCTAAAATTAGATACAACTCCCTGGAAGACACAAAACAAACAAAAAATATGTACTTCAATTTTAAACAGTTATATAACAAAGTTTGGTTTTAGTATATTCTAACACTAACCTGTAACTAACCATACCCCAGTTTTCTGTCCCGGCAGAAGCCCAATCAGGAGAAGAGATATGGTCATTCAAGAGATGAGGATGCAGACTGGCGTATGGTATTTGAAAGAATTGGTCAAAATACTCGGTCATCCCGACCGACAGTTCCAAAGCACGGCCCGCGAGTCCATTGGTGTTAGATCTCCCAATAATTCTCACAGACGGGCTAAACGAAGTGTCCTCAGCAATAACTTGGAAAGATTCACTCACAAGGAAAGTCACCAAGTAGGAAGACATTTTTGGTGTTGCATAAAAATTATCACGGACCCGGTCGCCAATGCTGAAAGAGATACAAATAAATGCAAGAAAAGAGATCAATTATTAATATACCTATCTGTCAGTGACATGTGACACTTACAAATCAAAAGTTTCAACTCCAGTATTGGAGAAGGTTCCAGAATAATTAATCGGCTTAGTAAGATGAACTTTGAATACCGCTTTGAATAGAGGTTCATCCCAGCAAGGGAATGCTTGCCTTGCATTGTATGGTTGGAAATGAGTTGCGGCATATATCCTAAAATAATAAAAAATAATATTAGAATATTTCCCAATTTTTTTAATATTACAAATGAATTAATATAATTAAGTCAAAAAAATTACCTTTCAACTCCATTTGCATCAGTATACCAACCTCTCCACAAACCTCTTTTCATTGGCCCTTCATTCATGATATTAGAATAGTCAATGAACAGTGTATAATTTCTACCAACTAGTAAAGGTTCATCCAAATTTATTTTCAAAAAGTGATATTGCGGTTCTTGAGTGAATGGTTGTAATGGATTCAACTGCACCGGAGTGACACCATCTGCTAGAAGACTCACTGCATTTATTGAATCTACATTAGCGTGTAAAGTTACTTGTTTAACGTTTTCTTCTACGGCCTGAAATTATTTCGTCTAAAATTGTAAGAAGAACCAACAATGTATAAATAATTGTATTAAATGTCGATTTCAATTTACCTGAATTTTGATGTACACTTCACCATCAAAACTGAATGGTCTATCAGTTCTTTCAGCAAAATAAAGATCTATGTAAATATCGTATTCTATTGGTATTACGTTTACAGGCAACCTGTACACTGTCTCAGTATTTCTAGAAATTTCTTCATTGAGAACTGATGGTAATTCTTCAATTTCTGATAACCAAATGGGTTGATCTGCTTTAGCATATAGAAGGAGCATTACGCTCACGGCGAAAGACAATATTCCAGACATTTCTGTAATAAAGTACAATACAAAAAACATTTTTAAGGACCGACGAAAAAGAGTTTTTGTATGTATGTGTCTGTGTATTTGTGTGTCTGTCTATGGCATCGTAGGTGCTTGTTGAATGGACCAATTATGATCCAAGTCTTCTAGTTTGCAAATCTGACGTAATTGGAATATTTATTTATCAACCTTTTAAGACATAGGCATAATGGGACTGTTTCTTAGCAATATTTATCAGCCTTATATTGTTTGATCTGTATATAATTACCTATTTATTAATTTAAGAGTACCTTTAGCGTCTTTTCATCCTGTTCTAGCTGTGTTTCATGAAATTTGATGATATGACAATACAATAATATGATACGACCAATAGGTCTTTATTTATCCCCTAACACGGGAATTTCTAATCTTATAAATATAATAAGTTCTTTTGAGGAGTTATAAAACGCTAAGACTGAAATTGTATATCTTTATTTTATAGATTTTTGTATCGTCAGTAAGTAAGTAATGAATTTAGATTAACTTAGAATTTTTGATTACATCTTATGAATTTGGGACCACTTGAGAATAATAATAGTGTTTCAGGTACTTATTACAAAAATTATTACGTAGATGAGTATTTCGAACATTCGATCACAGTCTGTTTTTTAAACACATACAATACAATGAACACATCACTAATACCAACGATAAAACACAATAAACCGAAAACATGCATTTATCTTCATCTCTCGTTAATATCTGCCCTGATTGGGATTCGAACCCGAGATCCCTAACTTCAATGGTGTACCAATGACAGTATGTAGTCATCACTTTTGATACTAATAACTATCAAGGGGTTTGAGTTTGTAATTTGTCGAGAGAACTTATTCAATTTACTGATATTCCTATACAACTAACTATCTGTTAAATTTAAGTTAATTTACAGTTAACTAACCTGGAATCGAAAATGTCCTGTACTGAACGTGGGTGGAGATAATTTGTGTCGGTATTAGAAAAAGTAATCGATATTGCTGATTACTAATATCTTAAACACTGCAAAATGTCTTCGTATCATTTATAATGTATTATCGATTTTATAACTTGATATAGTTAAATAAAATGATTTCAGATAAAAGGATAAACAATGGCTATATTGCGTCTATAAATTGTTTTGAGATTAGATACCAATTTGGTGCAAAACAATAGACTGGAATACCGAATAAATTAAATAAAGATTAAATTTTACACGGAAAAACTGTTTTACTTACGTGTAAAGAAATCTTCAATGACTCCTTAGAAAAGTAATTATTATTTAATTTTAATAGTGATCTCCTGTATTTTTATTTCAACATTATATTTAAATGTCAATACAATCAAATACCAGACGTGAAAGTAATTTTGGTCCAAAATTTATTTATTTTATTTGTAAAATGTTTTATGATATATCCTACCAACCGGTAGACTTCAGCTATAATCTCTATTATAGTATCTCACAGGCCATCTGATATCTCAATCTTTAAGGACATGTACGTCTAAATCTTATTAAAGATAGGTGATAAGATTCGTCAGATAGATATAGTATTCGGTTATGAATAAACATAATTATTTTTTATTGCATTTTAAACTTCAATTTGGTTATTCTCAGTAACTGAACACTAAATAAAGCGTCACTTACAACTAAATTTTCTTGTAGTACTTATCTTGGTAGACTATTCTGTGTAACATTATCTGCCTTGAAATTTCTTAATGTATTTTATTAAAAGTATATTACATCTGTAAATATAATGAGTGTATATAATAAATTAACATAACTACTTCTTTAATTTCACTTTTAATTAATACAGCAAATCGTTAAAGTAGAGTGGCAAAAGAAAAGGACCTAGAATAGAACCCTGTGGTAAACCCATCAAAGATCAGGATTTCAATGATTTGGTATTATTTACTCTGACACATTGTATTGTACTCTTTAAAAACATTCAATTCAGATGAGTTTTGTGATCTAGATGCCTTAGTAAGGAAACTTTAATACAAGTGTTTCGCATTCAACTCAATTATACGCTTAAGACAAATCACAAAATTTCCTCGCACTCCTAAGATGTGTTTTAAACTCAAAGCATTTGAGTCAGTCGTACTACGGCCTTAAGTAAATATGGGTAAAATCACATTCGTTAAAATCGAAAATCTTATTAAGTATTGGTAGAATAGAAGTAAGTTTATTTTAGTATTAAGATATGTGTTATTAATAATATAACATGGAAACATCAAACTCTATAGTAAAACAAGTTGTGTTTCAATAAATTATGGCTAACATATTAATAAAAAATAACTACTTGTCTCAGTTTCTACGTATATAGCAAAACATTAGAGATACAATTTTGGTCACTAAAACTTTTGTAACCTAAATTCTCCTTAGCTGTTTATTTTTTAGGTAGATTTACCTATCTAAAGATTAGGCAATCTTAATATTAATAACCATAATACTGATAAATATTGTACTTGTTATCAGTAATTCAATTAATTTTAATATCCGGTATAATCTAGTTGTCAAATTATTGATAAAAATCTCATTAACATTGGAAATTGATTAAATAACTTAATGGTTAGGTACTTTTCATACTTTTGCAAAGATAGTTACGTATATATCGTCATCATCATTATTATTGTATTCCATAACTGTCTCACTGTTGAACTCTGGTGTTCTCCCAATGCTAAAGATACAGGTACTCTTCCACGTGGGCAATCGTAGAATGGCAATTTTCGCGCATCATCGAGGACAATATAGAGAACTCTAAGGTGTACAAGTTTCCTCACGATGTTTTCCTCTAACAAATCATCGAATCATGCTGACAAATTTTAAATATTGTACAATAGCAACTATGTATGACACTAATAAAAATACATATAGTTACGATAGTCTACGTAATTCACAAAAAGAAAGATTAATGAGTCTGGTTGAAAGTGGCCCTTGGATAAAATTATATATGTTATAAAAAACTTACACAAATTAGGGAGTCTTCTAACATCAATGAACAGGAATTTTAAAGTTATTATTTTTAAAAAGGGGAGCCGAAATCCAGAAGTTTCCATTTGTTACCAAGTCAGTAAGGTTTAATATCGAAAATGATTAATTGTTAAGCTGTACATAATCGTTACCAACGCGTTAAAATAATATTTAAAAATACTTTATCACACAATACACTTACACAGTAAATGAAGTTTCATACTAATTTTACCACAGGCTGTATATAATTTTTATCCCGGGCTATTATAACAAAACTTTAACCTGTTGATAGCGACAAAATATATATCTCGATCAAAATGTTAGGACCATGTTAACAGATAATAAAAAACGCAAAACATTACATTAAATAACACTTTATTATCAACAAATTTTATTAAAATACAACTGGATGATGATCATTGGATCTTAAATATGCAATAATTAGACATATATTATATACAACTTTAAATTAACTCTTTAGTAACTGACTTAACTCCAGCGCTTAGTGCAGAAAGTGTGCGGCTAACGCAGATAAAACGAGCAAGAATGAAACTGTGATAGAAGATGCAGAGCCACTTGCCCTGAGGAACTGGAAGATATCAGGAGCAGCGTTGTTGCCCCACGACAAATTGTTGATGCTAGAGTTAATGACGCTCACTCCAGTACTGAAGGTGCTGCTTAATGCGAGTTGGTTCTGGTACAACCAGCTCTGGAACTGCAGAACAACAAAAGGAATACGTAAGACAATAATACAAACCTATATAGCCTTCCTTAATCCAAAAATATATATTTTATAAATCACAATCTCACCATTTTTATACTAAAGGATATGAGATACCTTCAGAATGGGTATTCTACCAATAATATTGTTCGGTGTACTTGTAAGTATCGAAAATTTAGAAAAAGTCGAATCGACTGAGAGGGTTCAATTAATTTGATTGCGCTATATCTTGTTATATGATTATTTGTGAATTGGGCAAGGGACATAAATCCCAAAGGCCACCGCGACCTCATCTGATCTATTGTAGCTAAATAGTTGTCCAATAACTAAATCTATAATTATTATTTAAACTTTAAACGTATTTTTTTTTATTTATCAAATATTCGTTCAAAATTTTGGGTACTTGAACAACAAAATCGAACAGAAAATATTTTTTAGAATTATCGCCTTTCATCTGCCCCTATATTGCATGAAAACCGTTAAACGAATTGCTAGATACATTGCTCAACTTATCACTTTTACCCTGGACTACATTTTATTTAGAAAAATATAAAGATAACTGCTTAAAAACTATTTTAATTTAAGTTGTAATTCAAAAATTGCTACATACCTCCTTTATGTCTTCAAAGTTAGTCAAGAAAGTGGCTAAGTTACTAACAGCTGTATTGAGGCGTGCTTCGCCGCCGTAACTGTAATTAAACGTTACATTTACATATTAAAGAAAGCTTTGTATTTTAGATATTATTTGAAGTTAAAACATATAGTTAAAATACATGTCAATGAGATTATAACTCAAAAAATGTAACCCAAAATAGGAACTTCATAAACATAAAAATATCTCATATCTGAACAAATAACAATTTGAACTTACAGCTCTCTAATATTATTAAATTGTTGGTAAACGAATGAAAGGACAGCTCTTATATTCTCAGGATTTCCTTGAAGAGCGTAGGCGAAGGCGTTCGTACGATCATGGATCCTGATCTTATCGTTGTACAATGATTGTAAGAGATAACTGAAATAAACGTAATTATATATATTTATTATCAAAAATTATGGCTTGATTTACTAAGTGTAACATTCTGAAAGCAATTAAAAGCATCTAAGATTAGGTACAAAATTTAGACGAAGCAATTTAATTCATTATAGTCAAATATATTTACTGTTGTAACAAAGATTGATCCCTGGTGCAAGCAAGAGTCCGCAGCATGACTACCATGTCAGCGGTGTTCTCGGAGCTATTGTACTTCTGGAAGAGGAAGTTATAGTCGGAGGCGTCACCATTGCGGATACCAGTACAGTACACGTAGCGGCGGGCGTTCACTGGGACCCTAGAACGAAACAATTTTATGATAAAACTAAAGTTAATAACTACCAAGAGTACTATAACTAAGTAAATTAGATTAATGACTTACAAGTAGGAGGCGTCTTCCTTGAAACGATTCCACTTCTGTTGGCTGTCATTGATACAACCTTCGTGGCCCAAGTT